>JAJPUD010004828.1:0-45841 GCA_023553655.1 Myrmecobius fasciatus | reverse complement strand
ATGACTTTCTGTAATCTCATTGCTAATATCTTATTTAAAACTTTTGCATCAATATTCATTAGGGAAATTGGTCTATAGTTTCCTTTCTCTGTTTTCACCCTACCTGGCTTAGCTATCAGCACCATATCAGTCTCATAGAAGGAATTTGGCAGTATACCTTCTGTCCCTATTTTCTCAAATAGTTTGTATACTATTGGAATTAATTGTTCTTTGAATGTTTGGTAGAATTCACATGTAAATCCATCTGGCCCTGGAGATTTTTTCTTAGGGAGTTGGTTAATAACTTGTTCTATTTCTTTTTCTAATATGGGGCTATTTAAATAATTTATATCCTCTTCTGTTAACCTGGGCAATCTATATTTTTGTAGATATTCCTCCATTTCATTTAGATTATGAAACTTACTGGCATAAAGTTGGGCAAAGTAACTCCTAATTATTGATCTAATTTCCTCTTCATTGGAGGAAAGTTCTCCCTTATCATTCTTGAGACTAACAATTTGATTTTCCTCTTTCCTTTTTCTTATCAAATTAACTAAAGGCTTATCTATTTTGTTGGTTTTTTCGTAGAACCAAATCTTAGTTTTATTTATTAATTCAATAGTCTTCTAATTTTCAATTTTATTAATTTCTCCTTTTATTTTTAGAATTTCCAATTTGGTATTTAATTGAGGGTTTTTAATTTGTTCTTTTTCTAGTTTTTTTTAATAACAAGCCCAATTCGTTGATCTTTTCTTCCTCTATTTTATGCAAGTAAGCATCTAGAGATATAAAATTTCCCCTTATAACTGCTTTGGCTGTATCCCACAAATTTTGGTATGTTGTCTCCTTATTGTCATTCTCCTGGATGAAATTATTGATTGTGTCTATGATTTGCTCTTTCACCCATTCATTCTTCAGGATTAGATTATTTAATTTCCAATTAACTTTTGGCCTATTTTCTCCTGGCCTTATATTGCATCTGATTTTTATTGCATCATGATCTGAAAAAGATGCATTTACTATTTCTGCCTTTCTGCATTTGATTTTGAGGTTTTTATGCCCTAACACATGGTCAATTTTTGTATAAGTTCCATGGACTGCTGAGAAAAAAGTAAACTCCCTACTGTCTCCATTCAATTTTCTCCATAGATCTATCATGCCTAACTTTTCTAACAATTGGTTTATCTCCCTAGTTTCTTTCTTGTTTATTTTGTAATTTGATTTATCTAATTCTGAGAGAGCAAGGTTGAGATCCCCCACTAGCATCGTTTGGCTATCTATTTCTTCATGCATCTCTCTTAATTTCTCCCCTAGGAATTTGTGTGCTATTGCACTTGGTGCATATATATTTAGTATAGATATTGCTACATTATCTATGGTACCCTTTAATAAAATATAGTTTCCTTCCTTATCTCTTTTGATTAGATCTATCTTGGCTTTTACTTGATCTGAGATAAGGATTGCTACCCCTGCTTTTTTTGTTCACCTGAAGTATAATAGGTTCTGCTCCAGCCTTTTATCTTCACCCTGTATGTGTCACTATGTGTTATATGTGTTTCTTGTAGACAACATATTGTGGGATTCTGGTTTTTAATCCAGTCTGCTATCTGCTTCCACTTTATGGGAGAGTTCATCCCATTCACATTCACAGTTAGAATAAGTAATTCTTTATTTCCTGCCATCTTATTTACCCGTTATGTTTTTCCCTTTTCTTTCCCCTCTCTTCCTTCCCCCCTCCTCAGTACTTTGCTTTTGATGACCTCCTCCCCCAAACAATACTCCACCCTTTAGATCCCCTCCCCCTGTTTTTACTCCTTTCCCCTGATTCTTCTATTTTCCCTTCTATTAGTTTGTCCCTTTCTTTTCCTCCTTTCCCTCCCACTTCCCTCTAGCAACAGACAAGTTTCTATGTGAAATCAAGTGTCTGATATACACTTTTAAAGCCCAACCTGATGAGAGTAAGATTTACACAATGCTCATCTCCCTCCCCTCTTTCTCTCAATTATATTAGGTTTATTTTGCCTCTTCAAGAGATTTTACCTAGTTTTTACCTGCTTTTTTTTTTAGATCTTATTTTACCACTTTTTCCCTCTTTTCCCCAGTATGACAACCTTTCCCCCTCTAGTTCGCTTTTTCATATTATCAAAGTAATATCTAGTTAATTATACCCCCAAACTTTAAGTATCCCCCTAGTACAAATAAAGTTCTCAAGAGTCTTTTCCTTTTTACCTTTTTATGCATCTCTTGAGTTCTGTGTTTGGAGGTCGAATTTTTTGTTCAGATCTGGTCTTTTCATTAGAAATAGGTGAAATTCACCTATATCATTGAATGATCATCTTCTTCCCTGGAGGATAATGCTCATTCTAGCTGGATAGGTTATTCTTGGCTGTAATCCAAGTTCCTTTGCCCTTCGGAATATCTGGTTCCAGGCCCTTCGATCCTTCAATGTGGAGGCTGACAGATCGTGTATGATTCTAATTATTGATCCTTGGTATTTGAATTGTTTTTTTCTAGCTGCTAGCAGAATCTTTTCCTTGGTGCTATAGTCCTGAAATTTAGCCACAATATTCCTTGGGGTTTTAATTTTGGGGTCTCTTTCAGGAGGTGATCAGTGAATTCTTTCAATGGTGATTTTGCCTTCTGATTCTACAATCTCAGGGCAGTTTGCTTTCAGGATTTCCTGGAAGATAGTGTTTAGATTCTTTTTTTCATGATGGCTTTCAGGAAGTCCAATAATCCTTAGATTGTCTCTCCTAGATCTATTTTCCAAGTCAGTAGTTTTTCCTAGGAGATATTTCATATTTTCTTCTAATTTTTCATTTTTTTTGTTTTTGTTTGACTGACTCGAAGTCTTATTGAGTCATTCACTTGCATTTGTTCAATTCTTATTTTTAAAGTGTTGTTTTCTTCAGTTACCTTTTTAAGCTCCTTTTGTAACTGGCCAATTGAATTTTTTTGTTCATTGCACTCTTTTTCCACTTCATTAAGTTTATTTTTCAGTGAATTGGTATCTTTTTCATATCTCTTTTGCAGGGCATCATATCCTTCTTGCACTGATTTCAGTTTATTTTCCCATTTATCCTCCAGCTCTCTTTTGAGGTTCTTTATGCAATCTTCCAGAAAGGCCTTTTGAAAAAGGGACCATTGATGGTCCTTAATAACTGTCTAATGGAACCTCAGGATCTGGGTTCATCCCTTCTTTCTCTTGATTAAAGCTGTCTATGCTGAGAGCTCTCTTTTGCTTCTTCATTTTTTTTTAAGACAGCATGGGTGTCTCTTTAAGGTAGGAAAAAAAACAGCGGCTGAAGTTCTTTGCCCTGGGGCACTTCGGGGAATTAACTTAAGGTGCTGGGCTGGTGGGGGCTAGGACTAAGTCTGAATTACTCCTTTAACAAGGCAAGTCTGCCAGAATACCTGCCCCCAATCAGGGCAGAGTGTCCCAAGTGCCTCAGATATACTCCAAGTTTTTGGAGTTTGGAGTTTGGAGTTTCTGCCATAGTGAGCTGAGTCCCACCCTCACTTCCAGCCTACACCACTGTTTATCCCTCTGTCCGAGTTAGACAAACCTGATGTGAAGTTCTTCAGAGATATCAGCAAGCAGTGTCCAAATATGGACTGTATTCATTGACTTGAAGATCAGTTCAGAGGCTTATTTTTATTGTTGATTTGAGAGAAGATCGGAGGAGGACGCAGATAGTCACCTTTTCACTCCGCCATCTTGGCTCTGCCCCCCCCCCCCAGTGGTCACTCTTTATTAGAAGAAATGATGCTGTTATCAGTCTTGGATTGTTAATGCTTTTAACTAATTATTACAGTCAGTGTCTTCCAGGAAAGCTTCTAAGTTTGTCTCCAGAACCCCAAGTGGCTCAAAAACTCCATCTGTGTCCCTCTGGAGAAGGATGTCAGACATATAATGTAATATAATGTAAACTCCCACTTTATCCAATTTGACCAGGCACAGCAAAGGAACCACATCAAAATCTGGGGATACATTCTGAGGAGTGTTTGCCTTAGAACAGGGAGAACTCATAGAATTCTTCTCTGAGGGGGTCACCACAGAGTGCACACACCTGCTGTTCTCCCTGCTGTCCCCCAGGTGCTGGAGAAGATGGAGGAATGACTTTTTACAGCTCAAGGCTAACTCAGCTTGTCTGCACAAAATTTTCCTTACCTGCAAAGTAATTCTCTGAAGCAATTTCTTCAAAGTAGAAATCTATCTGTTGAGACAGAAAAGGCCAATTCCAAATAAAAGCTCCTCTACTAATCTGGCTGTGTCAGAATTGCAAACCAAATTTGAAAATTTCTATCTGCATTTTTTCTAATTTTCTAGTTCTTTGGTGACTCATAAGATGAGAACTTTGAGAAAAACTTTCTCTGCATTGAGAATATTTATAGGGTCCTTCATCACTGTGGGTTTTCAGATGTCGAATCTGATTGGAGCTATGAGAAAAACTGTCCCGACATTCATGACGGTATAGGGTTTCTCTCCTGTGTGGATTCTTTGGTGCCTAATGAGGTTGGAGCTGTGAGAGAAGTTTTCCCCACACAAAGGACATTTATAAGGTTTTTCTCCTGTGTGTATTCTCTGGTGTCTGGTGAGATGCATACCTTGCCTGAAGCTTTCCCCACATGTCAAACATTTAAAGAGCTTCTTCTCTCCTCTCTGAGTTGCATGATTTGTGGTAAATGTTGGGCAAATATGCATTCAGTTTACTTAGACTGTAAGATTTGTTGCCATACAATTGGACAAAGTAGCTCCTTATTATTGTTTTAATTTCCTCTTTCTTAGTGGTGAACTAACTTTTCATTTTTGATACTGCTAATTTGTTTTTCCTTCTGTTTTCTAAATCAAATTAACCAAAGGCTTATCTATTTTATTAGGGTTTTTTGTAATGGCAACTTTTAGTTTAAATTATTACATTAATAGTTTCCTTGCTTTCAATTTTATTAATCTCTCCTTTGAATTTCAGAATTTTTATTTGATATGTAATTGGGAATTTAAACTTTGTTCTTTGGGGGTTTTTAGCTTTTTTAGTTGCATGCTTAATTCATTCATCTCCATTTCTCCCATTTTAATCATGTAAGCATTGATACAGAAAAATTTTTTCCTAAGAACTGCTTTGGCTGAACTTCATAAGTTTTGGTATGTTATCTCATTATTTTCATTCTCTTGGATGAATTTGTTGATTGTTTCTATGATTTGTTGTTTAACCCACTTGATCTTTAAGATTAATTTATTTAATTTCCTATTATTTTTAGTCTATCTTTCCATGGCCTTTAATTGTATATAATTTTTAATTGCATCATGATCTGAAAATGATGCATTTAAGATTTATGCCTTTCACAACAATACTATATGATGATCAATTCTGATGGACATGGCTCTTTTCAACAATGAAATATTTCAAACTAGTTCCAATTGTTCAGTGAAGAAAGCCATATATACACCCAGAGAGAGGGATATGAAATGTGGACCACAACATAACATTTTCATGCTCTCTATAGATGTTTGCTTGCATTGTTTCCTTTCTCTGATTTTTTTCTTGTAGATATGATTTTTTTCTTTCACAACAAGTGTGGAAATATGTATACATATATTCGATTTGTCAATTATTTTAACATAATTAACATGTAGTGGATTTCCTGGCATCTAGGGGAGGGCTGGGAACTAGCATGGAAAATTTGTAATGGAAAGCTTTGTAAGGGTCAATGTTGAAGAATTACCCATACATATGTTTTACAAATAAAAAGCTTTAATAAATAAAAAAAAGATTTATGCCTTTCTTCATTGTATTGAGAGGTTTTTATGCCTTAGTATATAGTGAATTTTTGTGTAGATGTTGTTGTTGAGAGAAAGATAAATTCCTTTTTATTCCCATTCAATTTTCTCAAGAGGTCTATAATATCTACTTTTCTAAAATTCTATTCACCTCTTTAGATTTTTTTCTTGTTTATTTTGTGGTTTCATTTATCTAATTCTGAGAGGAAGAGGTTGAAGTTCCCTCAACTAACAGAGTTGAATTTTGTTGTCTATTTCTTCTATTTTTTTCTTGTAACTAACTTAACTTCTTTAAAAATTTGGATGATATACCAGATGGTGCCCATATGTTTAATATTGATGTTACTTCATTGTCTATGGTACCTTTTAATAAGATATAGTTTGTTTTCCTTCCTTATATCTTTTTTTTTTTTTTTGCTTTTTGCTGAGGCAATTGGGGTTAAGTGACTTGCCCAGGGTCACACAGCTAGGAAGTGTTAAGTGTCTGAGACCACATTTGAACTCAGGTCCTCCTGACTTCAGGGCTGGTGCTCTATCCACTGCGCCATCTAGCTGCCCCCCTTATATCTTTTTAAATAGATCTATTTTTTGCTTTTGCTTTATCTGAGATCAGGATTGCTATCCCTGCTTTTTTGAATTCCACTGAAGCATTATATATTCTGCTCTGGCCTTTTAGTTTTACTCTGTGTGTTTTCCTCTGCTTCAAATATGTCTCTTGTAAACAACATATTGTAGGGTCCTATTTAATTAATTTAATTAATCTATTATGCTAATGGCTTCCATTTTAAGGGATGGTTCATTACATTCACAGTCACAGTTATTATCACTGTGTATTTCCCTCCATTTCATTTTTTCCCTGTTTACACTTTTTTCTCTCTCTTCCTCCTGTCCCTCCTTATCATTGTTTTGCTTCTGATCACCTCCTCCTTCAATCTGCCCCCAATTCCACTCATCCCTTCCTTTTCTTTCCCTTTTGTCCTCCTACTGCCCTATAGGATAAGACAAATTTCTATACCCAACTGAATATGTATATTATTCCTTCTTTGAGCCAATTCAATGAAATTAAGGTTCAGAAATGCTCATCATTTCCCCCTTCTTTCCTTCTATTGTGATAAATCTTTTGCACCCCTTTATGTGATTGATGTACCCCATTTTGTCACTCCTTCCTCTTCTCCCACAATAATTTTCCACCCCTTAATTTCCTTTTTTTATATCATCACATCAAAGTCTATGTATCCACATTCTCTGTTTATGTATACCCCTTCTAACTGTCCTAATAAAGATACAGTTCTCAAGAATTACAAATATCATCTTCTCAGGTAGAGATGTAAACATTTAAATCTTTAAATAACATTTTTTTTAGTTTACCTTTTTTTTTTACTTCTCTTGAGTCTTGTATTTGAAGATCAAATTTTCTGCTTAGCTTCTGGTCTTTTCATCAAAAATTATTGAAAATTCTCTATTTCATCAAATGTTAATCTTTTCCCCTGAAAAATTATGTTTAGTTTTGCTGGGTAGTTGATTCTTGGTTGTAGTCCAAGCTCCTTTACTTTCCATAATATCATATTCCAAGTTCTCCAATTCATTAATGTAGAAGTTGCTAAGTCTTATATAATACTGACTGTGGCTCCTCAATATTTAAATTGTTTCTTTCTGGCTGCTTGTAGTATTTTCTTTCTAGCCTAATAATTCTGGAATTTGACTACAATATTCCTTGGAATTTTCATTTTGGCATCTATTTCAGAAAGTGATCAGTAGATTCTTTCAATGACTGTTTTACCCTCTGGTTCTAGTATATTAGAATAGTTTTCCTTGATGATTTATTGAAAGGAGTCCTAGAGTTCTGGGGGCAAAGCAAACATTGTGGAGTGAAGCCAGGAAGCTTCTCAATCTTTCCCAGTTTCCCTCAAAAACCACATGAAACCAAACCTCTGAATAGAGTTGTAAGGAATGAAACCACTCTCCAGCTCAAGATAGATTAAAAGATGAAAAAACAACAAAATAGATAGATCTTTGGTTAATTTGATCATAAAAGGAAAAAAAATCCAAATCACCAGTATCAAAAATGAAAAGGTTGAGCTCACCACCAATGAAAATGAAATTAAAGCAATAATTAGGAGATATTTTCCCTAACTGTATGGCAGCAAGTCTGACAATTTAACTGAAACGGATGAATATTTACAAAAATATAAATTGCTTGTGTTAACAGAAGAGTTAATAAATTACTTAAATAGTCCCATTTTAGAAAAAGAAATTGTACAAGCCATTAATGAACTCCCTAAGAAAAAATCTCCAGGGTCAGATGGATTCACAAGTGAATTCTGCCAAATATTTAAACAACAATTAATTCCAATACTATGTAAACTATTTGGAAAAATAGGTAAAGAAGGAGTCCTGCCAAATTCCTTCTATGACACAAATATGGCACTGATACCTAAACCAGAAAGAGCCAAAACAGAGAAAGAAAATTACAAACCAATCTTCCTAATGAATATTGATGCAAAAAATTTAAGTAAAATATTAGCAAAGAGATTACAGCAATTTATGAGCAGGATAATACATTATGACCATGTGGGATTTATACAAGGAATGCAGAGCTGATTTTCTATCAGGAAAATTATTACCATAATTGACTATATCAATAACAAAACCAACAGAAATCATATGATTATTTCAATTGATACAGAAAAAGCTTTTGAGAAAATACAGCACCCATTCCTATTAAAAACACTAGAGAAAACATAAGGATAAAGGGAGCTTTCCTTAAAATAACATAAGCAGTATCTATCTGAAACCTACAGCAAGCATTATTTGTAATGGAGAGACGCTGGAAACAATCCCAATAAGATCACGGATGAAATAGTGATGACCATTATCACCACTATTATTCTGGAAATATTGGTTTTAGGAGTAAGAAAAGAAAAAGAAATTAAAGTAACTAGAATAAGCAAGGAGGAAATAAAACTATCACTTTTTGTAGATGATATGATGATAAACCTAGAAAATCTTAGAAAATCATCCAAAAACCTACTGGAAACAATTTACAGCTTTAACAAGGTTGCAGGATATAAAATAAACCCACACAAATCATCAGCATTTCTATACATGACTGACAAAGCCCATTAGCAAAAGATAAAAATTGCATTTAAAATAACTGTAGACAAAATAAAATACTTGAGGGTCTACATACCAAGACAAACCCAAGAATTATATGAAACCAATTACAAAACACTGCTCACAAAAATAAAGTCAGAGCTAAACAATTGGAAAACTATTAATTGTTCATGACTAGGCTGAGCTAATATTATAAAAATGACAATTCTGCCTAAATTGGTCTACTTGTTCAGTGCCATACCAATTAAACTGCCAAAAAATTATTTGATAGAACTAGAAAACATAATAACAAAATTCATCTGGAAGAACAAAAGGTCAAGAATATCAAGAGAATTAATGAAAAAAAATACAAAGCATGATGGCTTAGCAGTACCAAACTTAAAGCTATATTATAAATCAGTAGTAATCAAAAGCATTTGAGTACTGGCTAATAGAGTGATGGATCAGTGGAATAGATTATTTACGCATGACACAATAATTAGGATCTATAGGAATCTGGTATTTGATAAACCCCAAACTTCAGCTTCTGAAATAAGAACTCATTATTTGACAAAAATTTCTGGGGAAACTGGAAAATAAACCTATCTCTCACACCCCATACAAAATAAAATCAAAATGGATACATGATTTGGACATAAAGGATGATACCATAAACAAATTAGGAAAACAAGGGATAATTTACTTATCAGAGCTTTGGAGCAAGGTGGATTTTATGACCAAAGAAGAAATAGAAACCACTATGAAAAGTAAAATGGATAACTTCGATTACATTACATTAAAAATTTTTGTATAAACAAAAATAAAAGAAAGAAGATTAAAAAGGAAATGCAAAGATGAGAAAAAAATTTTTACAGCCAGTATTTCTGATAAAGGTCTCATTTCTAAAATATATAAAGAACTATGTCAAATATATTGTACGCAATAACAGCATGAATGTGCAATGATCAACTATGAAAGCTTCATTCTTCTCAGTGATTCAGTGAACCAAAGCAATACCAACAGACTTTGGACAGAAAATGCCATTTGCATTCAAAAAGGAACTAAGGAGACTGAATGTAAATCAAAACATGTTATGTTCACGTCTTTTTTCTGTTTTTCTAAAGTCTTCTGTGGTTTTTCCCCCTTTTTCTCTCATTTTTCTCTCCCAACATGATTCATAAAGCAATTTGTGTTAAAAATGAAAAAAAAATTTAAATAGATTGGAAGCACTTCAAGAAAGGTCACTCTCACTGTGGGGAAGGGGTATTCAACTCAGTTCAGATGGTGTTCAGGAAAGCCAGTGAAAGGGTCTTAATAACAGCAGATTAGCAACTGAGAACCTTGGTTCTACCTCAGTGGCAGAGCAGACCAATGGAGCAGCCTCCTGTCTCAGTATAAAAGGCAAATTGCTAGCATTGGAAACCAGGCTGTTGCTTGGAGAGAGCAAATATGGCTACTCTGCTATGAACAAGACACCAAACACAAAGGATCCTGTTCTCAAAGCTAAGGCTCAAAGTTACTCAAAGTGTCCCCTTTACCCCAAGAGCAAAGGTTAACCATAAAAAGGCACAAAAGGTGGGGGGGAAGAAAAGGAAAGAAAATGAGCATGAAACAGAAAAGAAACTTAACCATAGAAAACTACTATGGTGACAGGGAAGACCAAAAAATCCAAAATAATAGAAAGTCAACAACTTGGAAACAATTAGTCAAAAATACAAGTGGTCAAATTCAAAAAAAAAAATCCGCTGAAGAAAAAAACATCTTGAAAAATAGAATGAATCAAATGGGAAAAGAGATATAAAAGGTAACCGAAGAAGATCCTATTAAAAGCTAGAACTAGTCAAATGGAAGCTATTGAATCTATGAGACATCAAGAATCAGTTAAGCAAACTAAAAAGAATAAAAAATGGAAAAAATGGGAAATACTTCATTGGAAAAAACAGCTGATCTAAAAAATAGATGCAGAAGAGATTATTGGTCTACCTGAAGGCCACAACCAAAAAAGGAGCCTGTATATCATTCTCCAAAAGACCATCAAAGTAACCTACCCTGATATACTAGAACCAGAGAGCAAAATGGTCATTGAAAGAATCTATCAATCACCTCCAAAAAGAGATCCTACAAGGAAAACCCCAAGGAACATTATTACAAAACTCCAGGACTATAACATCAAGGAAAAATACTCTAAGTTGCCATGAAAAAAAAAACATTTCAAATATCAACAAGCCTCTGACAGTTTCTGCAATAAAGGACTAGGGGGCTTGGAATATTATATTTTGAAAGGTAAAGGAATTGGGATTACAACCAAGAATCAACTACCCAGCAAGACTTCAGGGGAGGAGACACATCTTCAATAAAGTAAGAGATATTCAAAGATTTCTATTGAAAAAAAAAACCTAGAACTACAGGGGTTCTGATAAAGGCCTCATCTCTAAAATATATAGAGAATAGACTCAAATTTATAAGAATTCAGGCCATTCTCCAAATGATAAATAGTCAAAGGATATGAATAGACAAGAAATTGAAACCATCTCTAGTCATATGAAAAAATGTTTTAAATCACTGTTAACCAGAGAAATGAAAATTAAAACAACTCTGAGATACTGCTACACATCTCTCAGATTGGCTAAGATGACCAGGAAAAGATAATGATGAATGGTGGAGGGTATGTGGGAAAACTAGGCTACTAATACATTGTTGGTGGAATTGTGAATGGATTCAATCATTCTGGAGAGGAATTTGGAATTATGCCCAAAAGGCTATCAAACTCTGCATACCCTTTGATCCAGCAGTGTTTCTACTGGGTTTATATTCCAAATAATTCTTAAAGGAGGGAAAGGGACCCACATATGCAAAAATGTTTGTGGCAGTCCTTTTTGTAGTGGCAAGAAACTGGAAACTAAGTAGATGTCCATAAATTGGAGAATGACTGAATAAATTATTGTGTATGAATGTTATAGAATATTACTGTCCTATAAGAAATGATCAGCAGGATGATTTCAAAGAGGCCTAGAGAGATTTACATGAACTAATGCTAAGTGAAATGAGCAGAACCAGGAGATGATTGTACAAGGCAACAGCAAGATTATAAGATGATCAGTTCTAATGGATGTGGCTCTTCTCAACAATGAGATGATTCAGGTCAGTTCCAGTGATCTTGTGATGATGAGAGCCATCTACACCCAAAGAGAGGACTGTGGGAACTAACTGAGGAACACAACATAGCATTTTCACTTTTTGTTGCTATTTGCTTGAATTTTATTTTCTTTCTCGTTTTTTTTCTTTTTTTTGATTTTTTTGTGCAGCAAGATAATTGTATAAATATGTATGCCTATATTGGATTTACATATATTTTTGCCACGTTTAACATATATTGTATTACTTGCCATCTAGGGGAAGGGGTGGGGGGAAGGAAGATAGAAATTGGAACATAAGGTTTTGTAATGGTGAAAAATTATCCTTGCATATGTTTTGAAAATAAAAACCTTCAATAAGGAAAAAAGGAAAAGCCAGAACTAAACAGAAGATTTGATCTTCAAACACAGGTTTTCACAAGAGATACAGCATCCAAATTCTTAGAGAACAGATTAAACCAGGGGGAGAATTCTGGGGAAATGGTGGAGTAGGTTGGCAAATTTCAAACTCTACAGATTTCCTGCACAAATAGAGCAAATTTGTGCCTCAGTGTGAGCACAGACTGGTGAAGAATCAAGAAGACTTGGGACAGAGCAGGGGTTTTTCTGATACAACCTCAGAAGATCTGAAGAAAGACCTTGGGCTGGGGACCTGTCTGAAGTACAGATACACCCAGACCAACTTTGCAAACACAAGTGGGAGCCACTCTGGCTAGCTATGTGTGGAAGGAGCCTCAGCAGAAACCACAGAGACTTTCACCTCTGAGACTGTTGATTCGGATTTTGAGTGCTGGAAGACTGAATGAACCTTAACTGATTGGGAATGCTGGGCCCAGCTGTGCTGCTGAGATGTGACTCTTGGCAAGAAGGAATTAGAACCCAGTGAGTGCAGAGGCAGTGGGGTAGGGATGCTGCTGGCTGTGGGCATTTGCAGAGGGTGGAGCTCTTGGTTTAGGGTTCCTGGTCAGAGTGAAGAACTGAAGGGAAGCTTGAGGCATCACTCCCCCACCTCACAATTAGAGGTATTTACACTAACACCTCTTATTAAAAAATGAATTGGCAAAGAAGAGAGAACCACACCATTGAAACATGTTATGGGAACAGGAAAGATCAGGGTTCCTCTTCCAAGGAGGACACTTTAGTAAAATAAAGCTTCTATACCAAAGAGTACCATTAAATGGCTCCCTGCCCAGAGAGAATTTATAGAAGAACTCAAAAAAGAATTAAAAAATCAAATGAGAGACATTGAGGAAAAACTAAAATAATAATAATAATAATAAATACCCAAGAAAAATAATCTTATGAAAAAAAGTTAATCAACTAGAAAAGGAGGTATGGAGTCTCAAGAATGAAAATAATTCTTTGAAAATTATAATTGGGCAAAGGGAAGGCAGTGACACTATGAGAAACCAAGAAATGACAAAACAGATTATAAAGAATGAGAAAAAAAACAGAATGTGAAACAGAAGAAAAACAATGGATATGGAAAACAGATTAAGAAAACATAAGAATAATTGGATTGCTAGAAAGTTGAGACCACAAAGAGAATCTTGATACAATAATGCAGGAAATGATCCAAGAAAATTGTCCCAGAGTGATAGAACATGAGAGGAAAGTAGAAATAAAAAAAAAAAGAAATACTGATCAACACCTCAAAGAGATCTTTTGTAGAAAACACACAGAAATATTATCACCAATTTTTCAAAACCCCCAGATCAATGAGAAAATTTTGCAAGAAAAAAGAAAAAAAACAATTAAGAAATGCAAGAGCTACAATTAGAATTGTACAATCTATCAGCTATTACAATATCAGCTACTATCAGAAGCTACAACATTTTTCATGCAAATAAAATTAGGTCTAAACAATTGGGAAAATATCAATTACTCATGGATAGTTCAAGCTAAAATAATAAAAAATGACAATTCTACCTAAATTGGTCTACTTGATCAGTGCCATACCAATCAAACTGCCAAAAATAATTTTTAAAGCTAGAAAAATGTAACAAAATTCATCTGGAAGTACAAAAGTTCAAGAATATCAAGGGAATTAGTGAAAAAAAATACAAAGGATGGTGACCTAGCAGTGCCAGATCTCAAATGCTATTGTAAAGCAACAATCATCAAAAGTATATGGTACTTGGCTAAGAATTACTTCATTCCTCTAAGGTTGGCTAAGAAGACAGAAAAACATGATAACAAATGTTGGAGGGCATGTGGAAAAACTGGAATACTAATGCATTATTGCGTTAAATTAATCCAACCATTGATCCAACCATTCTGAAGAACAATTTGGAACTTTGCCCAAAGGGCTATCAAACTGCATTTCCTTTGATCTAGCAGTCTCTCTATTGGGTCTGCATCTCAAAGAGATCATAAAAAATGGAAAAGGACCCACATGTACCAAAAAAAAATGTGTCAACCCTTTTATGGTGGCAAGAAACTTGAAACTGAGTGGATGCCCATCAGTTGGGGAATGGCTAAATAGGTTATTTTATATGAATGTTATAGAATAATATTGTTCTACAAGAAACGACCAACAGGATGATTTTAGAGAGGCCTGAAGAGACCTACATGAACTGATGCTAAGTGAAATGAGAGAATGTACAGAGCAACAACAAAATTATGTAATGATCAACTGTGACAGACTTGGCTCTTTTCAACAATGATGTGATTCAGGTCAGTTTCAATAGACTTATGATGGAAAGAGCCATCTGCATCCACAAAGAAGACTTTTGGGACTGAATGTGGATAGCAATATAGTATTTTCACCTTTGCTTATTTTGTTTGCTTTTTTTTTCTTTCTCATTTTTCCCTTTTGATCTGATTTTTCTTGTGCAGTATTATAAATGTGGAAATTTGTTTAGAAAAGTTGCACATGTTCAACCTGTATTAGGTTACTTGTTGTCTAGAGGTGGGGTAGGGTAGAGAGAGGGAGAAAAATTTGGAACACAAGGTTTTGAAAGGATGAATATTGAAAACAACTTCTGCATATATTTTGAAAAATTAAAAGGTATTTTTATAAAAAACAAACAAACAAACAAAAACAAAGCATATGGTACTGGCTGAAAAATAGAATAGTAAATTAGT
Source organism: Myrmecobius fasciatus (assembly GCA_023553655.1). Taxonomy (NCBI): domain Eukaryota; kingdom Metazoa; phylum Chordata; class Mammalia; order Dasyuromorphia; family Myrmecobiidae; genus Myrmecobius; species Myrmecobius fasciatus. The sequence goes on along the minus strand of JAJPUD010004828.1, from coordinate 30,769 downwards.
GTAATAGATTAGATACATATGACACAATAATCAATAACTATAATAATCTAGCATATGATAAACCCCAAAACTCCAGCTTCTAGGATAAGAACTCATTATTTAACAAAAATTGCTGGGAAAAACTGGAAAACAATGTCAGAAAGTCAGTATGGGCCTACATCTCACACCCCAGGCCAAAATGGGTACATGATTTAGATATAAAAGATGATACTATAGGCAAAGTAAGAGAGCAAGGGACAGTTTACATATCAGATCTTTGGAGAAAGGAGGATTTTATGACCAAAGAAGAACTAGAGATTATATATTATAAAATGTAAAATAAATAACTTTTATTACACTAAATTAAAAAAGTTTTGTACAAACATAATTCAGTGTATCCAAGTTTATAAGGGAAACAAAGCTGGGAAAAATTTTTTTTACAATGTTTCTGATAAAGGCTTCATTTCTAAAATATATAAAGAACAATGACAAATTTATAAGAATAAAAATCATTCCCCAATTGATAAATAGTAAAAGAATATAAATAATTTTCAAATAAAGAAATTAATGCCATCTTTAGCATATGAAAAAACATTCTAAATCATTCTTGATTAGAGAAAAGCAAATTAAAACAACTCTGAGGTGCCACCTCACACCTCTCAGATTGGCTAAGAGGACAGGAAAAGAGAACAATAAATGTTGGAAGAAATGTGGGAAAACTGGGACACTATAGCATTGTTGGTGGAGTTGTGACAGTTTCCAACCATTCTGAAAAGCAATTTGGAGCTATGCCAAAAGTGTTATAAAACTCTGTATACTCTATGACCCAGCAGTGCTACTATTGGAAATCATAAAGGAGAGGAAAGGACCCACATGTACAAAAAGGACCCACATGTTTGTAGCAGCTCTTTTTGTGGTAGCAAAGAATTGGAAAATGAATAGACACCCATCAATTGGGGAATGGCTGAACAAGTTATGCATATGAAAGTAAAGGAATATTATTATGAAACAAGCAGAACCAGGAATACATTATACACAGTAACAGCAAGATTGTACAAGGATCAATTATGATAGACTTGGTTCTTTTCAGTATTTCAGTTTTCCAAGCAATCCTAATAAATTTTTGATGGAAAATACCATCCACATACAGAGGGAGAATATGGAGAATGAATGCAAATCAACACATACTATGTTTAGTATTTTTTTTCTTCTTATAGTTTTTCCCTTTTGTTCTGATTTTTTCCTCTCCAAACATAATTTTTAAAGTAATGTACATGTATGACAAAAAATTAATTTAAAATAATTTTTAAAAAAATGTGATGTCCATGTTCTTTTTTTTTCTTATCATGACTTTTAGGTCATCCAGTGATTCTTAAATTATCTCTCCTGGATCTCTTTTCTAGGTCAATTGTTTTTCTAAAGAGGTATTTTACATTTTCTTCTATTTTTCCATTCCTTTGACTTGGTTTCACTGATTCTTAATGAGTTAGAGAATCATTAGCTCCATTTGTCCAACTTTTGTACCTCCTTTTCCATTTGACTAATTATACTTTTTAAAAAAATGTTTTCTTCAGTGAATTTTTTCCCCTTTTGGCCAATTATATTTTTTAAGGAATTCTTTTCTTAAGTCAATTTTTGTTGTTCCTTTTCAAGCTGTTGACTCTCTTTTGACTATCTCTCATTTCTTTTGCCAAATTTTCTTCTCCCTCTCTTGTTTACCTTTACATTTTTTTGAGCTTTTTCAACAAGGTTTTTGGGCTTGAAACAAGTTCACATCCTCCATTGAGGTTTTGAATGTAGGCATTTTATCCTTTTCCAAATAAGGGTTTTGTCCCTATCACATTAGTAGATTTCTACTGGTCAAGTAGACCTTTCTTGCTCATTAATAATAAAAATAAATTTTGAGCTCTGCTTCTGGGATACAGGGGGCACTGTGCCAACTTTCATATGTGGGGGCAGAGGCAGGGTCACTGGCTTTCCACTCCGAGATCTCAGGTTTTTGGTTACTTTCTCACTTCAGTGAGGTAATTCAACCTCCTTGCCCCTATTGTTACCTGGTTTTCTAGGCTGGCAATGTGTCTTCTGCACTGGGACTGAAGGCTGTCCCACTAGTCTGTTGCTTCTGTCTTGATGAGCTAGAACTGAGGGGTTTGAGTTCCTGATCTGTGCTGTGGCTAAGAGTATCCTGCTGGATTGCTTGGACATCATCTGTGCTGGGCTGTCCTCCCTTTTCACCCAAGTGAGAATGACTTTCATGAAAATTGTTTCTCTTCATCTCTTTGTAGGTTTTTTTTGCTCCAGAATCTATTCAGAGACTTGATTTAACATTGTTTTCAAGGGAAGCTGGGTAGATCTCAGGCAACTTCTTAACTTCTGTCTGATATCTTGATTCTGCCCTAGTCTGGTATTAATATGATGAGCCTTCCAGAAAAGATAGGGCACAGGGGATATACCAAACTGCCTAATGAGGGTCCGTGTCAGAAACTGAACAGGTTATACCCTAATCACATAGTTGTTGGAAGTATTATATGAGTTAACATAGGGAAACCTCTGTGAGTGCTAAATAAATGATAGTCAATAATTTTGAAGAAATTTCTTAGGAACCCTCTCCAGACTCCTAAGTTTTACTATTTCTGAACTCCAGATAATTGTGGGACATTTAAAAAAAAGATCCAAGAGAACAATAAAAAGAACTTGTAAAATCTAGGCAGAAGCCAAAGAGAGTCTTATAAAGAAATATATGAGAAATATTTAACTGGATTTTCTCTTTCTGTGTGGCTTTGCTAGGAAATCCCCTGAAAATAACTGATTTTCTGGTAATTCCCAGCTTTGTAAATGTCCTTATTATTCCTTTCCAATCATTCCCTTTTATGTAATCAAGAAATGGCTTACAATAGCTATCTCTTCAAGATTGACCTTCCTATTAGTAAAATTAGGACTGGAAAAAATTAGTAAGTGCCCAGAAATTTTCCATTGGGATTTGTGCCCTGAGAGCAGCTGATAACATTTAAATGCATTCAATACCAAGAAATTTTGCTTCATGATTTTTTAAAAAATCTTAGCCAAAGGCCCTGATGTCATAACCATTATTGTTTCCCTTTCCATAAAGTTCCAAATTTTGTCAACAAAAATATTGCAGTCTCTGTTTATTACATTATTTGTTTCAACACCAAAATATTGAAATAACATTACATTGTGACTACATTAAATTATTTTGATATCACTGCTGTAGTGATTTTCTATTAGTTTCATTTTTTATTTGTAAAAGCAATATAGCATTTTGTTCAATGGTTTATTTTTCTTCTACATGTTTTTGCAGGATGAGTCAATACTAATATTATTTTGTGAAAAGGAAATGACTTGAATTCAGTGCATTATTGAGTTAGATCTTGAACTCAGAGCCACTAGTGTTCAGTTGATTTCTCTGACTTATTACATATTTCTTCCATGCACACTAAAGTCCAGAAAAAGGGGGTTTTCTTGCTCCTTACAAATGACATTCCACTTTCTATCTCTTTGTCTCTGTCTCTGTCTCTCTGTTTCTCTCTCTCTTGTCTCTCTGTCTCTCTATCTCTCTCTGTCTCTGTCTCTGTCTGTCTCTCTTTCCCCCGTCCATTTCTCTCTGTGTGTCTCTGTTTATCTATCTCTGTCTCTGTCTGTTTCTCTCCTACACACACACACACATACACATACACACACACACATATACCCCTTTGTTTCTCCCTGATACTTAGAATGCATTTCCTCCTCATCTCCTTGTATCTGATTTTTAGTCTTCCTACTTTTCTTTAAATATCAGCTCCAGCACCATTTTCTACCTTTCTTCTTTTCTGACCACCCTCCCAAAGTACCTATTCTTCCAAAATTACATCTGTTTTCATTTATGTATTAGCATATTGTTTTGCCAAACCTAATAAGGTAACCTCCTTGAGGAAAGAGATTATTTCATATTTGTCTCTATGCACAATGCTTAGCATATAATAGTTGCCTGATAAATGCTTATTGATGATTGATTTATTTGGATGGTCTAAGAGTAAATGGTGACATTTTTAAGGTGTTAACTACAACCTTCTAGTTAAGGTTTGGTTTTTTTGTTTGTTTTTTGTTTTGTTTTCTTTTTTACATCCTATAAAAACCAATTATTACAAAAATGACTCCTGATTAGTTTCTTGGTAGTTTTCCACTTGATATTATTTTACACAGCATGATGCAAAAACGATGTAAGTACTACAGATCACATAATCTATTAAAACCTGGACAGTTGGGACAAAATTTTCTGTATATTTAATGTAACGGCTTCTACAACAGAGGGCAATAAATAGACATATTATGTTTTGTGTGGCACATTCAAGACATTTTAACAAGCATTTTAAAAAACTTATTTCTTACTACTTGTCAGACCTATGATTTATTTTTCATGCAACCTCAAACTCACACAAACCTAAGAAGGACTGGGAAATCAATAAAAATAATTTTATGTCCCTTCCTATTTCCCTTTCTCTGCTTCTTCCATTTCCTTCTTAATCCATAATATATCAGCACCCCAAATTCCACATTCAGTTCTATGCCTTCTTAGTGCACATCATATTCCTTATTTTCCTCTTTTCCTGACTATGAATCCAGTCTTTATTATCTCACTTAAGTTCTAAATTCAAAGTAATCTGATTAAACTAATTCATAATAATGTATGAAAGACAGAACCTTTTTTACAATCCCAGTATTGTTATTTTTAAAGACGTGTTAGCCCAAATTAATCTATAATTGATAGTATTTCAAATAATTAGTGAACAGACTTCCTCATCTTTTAATCATATCACTTGGACAATCACTTTTTCTATGTATGAGGTCCAACTTTACTGAGACAAAATTAATCATGAAAATGTAAATAATTACTAGAAAGAGTCAATAATTAGAAGGATGATTACTTTCATGGACCAAAACAGGCAAATAGTTTTTAACAAAGTAATTAAACTCTGAAGAGAATGGTAGGAGGGAAATTCTGAGTAAATTGGAATGCATTATTTGAAAAATAAGAGGAGAGGCTTAGAGAAGAGTACAAGAAAACATGTTGAAGAGATAAAAAACCTTCAGAGAATGGGGAGGAGAAAATCCTTTTAATTTTTCTAGAAGAGAACAACAGGAAAGATTTGACTATACTTCAATGCACTTGTGATCTCACCAGTGGTATAGATCATAAGCCATCCTGAATGACTCATCTATATCCTCAAGGAAATTTTCTGTAGAAGTATACCCAACATGCTGAGGACTTCCTCTGAATTTTTGACCTTCTGTAGACAACAATGGAATACCCAAGTTGTCCACTGGCTGGCTATTCCATTCTCCCACCACATGACTGGCTCACTCTTTCAGTCATTCCTTATACCATTGCTTGATGGATAATGTCATGTAGCATACTAACATCTGCCATTTGCTTTGAAGTGTCCTTTAACTTTATTTCTTCATGTAATGCTGTATAACTTTCAGTCCATAAAAGTGATCACCTGAAAAATAATTCTAAAATAAAGTGCCTTTGTTTGATAAAAACTTAAAAGATTATTAAAAGCACTGTTTAGGTTCCTCAAAGCATCCAGTTACATCTTTTCCTCCTATTCAATTTGCAATCATATCATTGTCTGTGGGCATATTATAGATTGAACAGTGGATATTATTCGTCCACATTTATTTTTTATGGATAGACAGAACTCTTTGGAGTAACTTAGAAAGATCTTCAGTGTTCCAAAGTTCAGTGTAATAAAAAAGTATTGTCTCCAAATAGGAGCAAGAAGACCTCTCGAGCTATAAGGAATTTCTTTTTCATTTGGATTTGACCACAATGTTGACAAGAAGAGAGGTTGTTTTTTTTTTCTTTCTGTTCTTAGAGTAAACAGAAGAGACATAACAGGAACTTATAAATATTTTTCCATCAGTGCATGATGATTATTATTTCAAGTGAGTATATTTAGATACAGAATAATATATATGTCATATAAATGACTACATTCTACTATCCTAAGCCTTTAAGTACAAATGTATACCTTATAAGAACAATGAAATTATGTGCAAAATAGTTTGTTGAAATCACTAAGAGTGGCACATAGCACATTGGCATATAACATAATTCCATTACCATTTATCTGGCCAGAGTTGTTTACCCCAATCAAGTGGACAAGGAGATATTTGCAGGATGTTGATTCATATCAGCAATTTAAACTTCTTAACAACCTCAAGAAAGCTTATAGAGCAAATCTTATTAAGGTATACATATCTTTAGTGGTATTGGTATGTTGTATGGAATGATGCTCAAAATGAGTGAGGAATTCTGGGTTTTGAAATGTCCTTTTTATATAAAATATTTCATTCTAATAGAATTTTTCTGGAACAGAATCTATTCTTTAAATGTGTTTTATTGAGCCAGCAGTTGGTTTCAGATCAACTACCATGGTTAATTAGTATCCACAATAGCCTCTTCCAAACATTAACCAAGGTCATGTATAGGGAAATCCTTTCACTCCATCTTGTGAATGGCAACTTTTCAGCCATAGTATTTCGTAAAAAGAAAGGAAGACAAGGCAAAGGAAATAATTAGCAAGTGATTGATGTTTAAACAAACATTAACAAGGGAAGTCATATGTCATTGTATTATATTTTCTCAAAATATCCATTGAATAATAGTCATCCTTATCCCATTGGAGCTACAGGATCTGACACTTATTTAAGGTGTCTAGATATATTTGTCTATTTTTATGTCTCCAATGGGAGTTACTTTATTTACATTTAACATAGAGTGTTTTTTGTCATTTCGAATGTCAACAAAAGAAAAGAAGAATGGTTTCCTGTAAAAAGGCTTCCCACAATCTACCACAAGCAGACAAATGAAATTAAAAAAAGATAAAGCAACACATCATCACCCTGATAATTTAGTTTTGCTAGATCAAAAAACATGTCCAGGTGAATAAAAGAACCATCATGTAACAACAAAGTATAAAGGACAATTTATCTCAAACTGTTGCAAATCAACATAAATTATCTAAAATGTATAATCTAGGTCAGTAAATGAGGCACAAAGTCATCACAGAGCAGGACTACAGATTACATGATATGGAAAGGATCTGAGAGACTACCCTGTCCCGATTCCTCATTTTTCAGCTGAGGTCACTGAAGTCCAGCTCAAAGTCACCTAGGTGGTTAATACCAGAGCTTCTGTGATTCCAGACTAAGCACAGGACCCTATACTATACTGCCTCCATGCTTAACATGTCATAGATTGAATTGGCAAATAGGAAAATGTGATTTTATACATTGAATATATTGAGAAAATTTAAAGATACAAAAGACACTATTGTGGAAGCCAAAAGTCCTACTTGCAACATAATCCTTATCTCTGCTTTCTGTACAAAGCTACACCACTAAAGTTTGAAATTGACAGATAGCCCCAAAACTTCACCCTACATTTAATTTTCACTATCACTAGTATCTCTTTCCCATATAGGAATATCAATAATGACTAGGAGCTGTCCACTGCTGAAGATTTTTAGGTGAACCAAAGTGGGTATAGAGCTTTGCAATGAAACCCCAGGTAATTTCACATCCATTAACATGCTGAGCTGCCTATTCAAGTTTAGTCCTTGTTGGACACTGATTTCTTTGAATTCTAACCTCCTTTGGGTTGTGCACAGATTTCATTACTACCTTCTTTCTAGCCTACCATTCTAGTTCTAAAACAGTATCTCCTATGCCAGGACCAATTTGTCTTGTATTTCATGTTCATCATTCTTCCATCATTTTTCCTCTTCTGAATCTTGCATTTCTGCTTCTTGCTACTTAAAAACTAAGACATTTCTGCCTTTTACCTCCCTCCAACCTTGACTCACCAATTTCTAAGTGAGGTCAGAAAAATTCCAGATAAATAGCATAAAAAAGAAGGAAAAGCTTCATCTATAATAACAGTTTTGTTTAGAATTAATTTCTCTCTGTTCCTCCTTCCTTTTTCCTCCCTCCCTCTTTCTTCCTCTTTTTTCCTCTCTCTCTCTCTCTCTCTCTCTCTCTCTCTCTCTCTCTCTCTCTCTCTCTCTCTCTCTCTGTCTCCGTCTCTGTCTCTCTATTTCTCTTTTTTCCATCTTTTCTTCCTTCATGCCCTTCCTCCCTCCCATCTTCTCCCCTTCCCCCTCTCTCTTTTTTCTCTTTCTCTCCCTCCATCTTTTCCTCCCTCATGCCCTTCCTCCCTCCCTTCCTCTCCCCTTCCCCCCTCTGTCTCTGTCTGTCTCTCTGTCCCTCTCTCTGTCTCTCTGTCTCTGTCTGTCTCTCTGTCTCTCTCTCTCTTTTTCTCTTTCTATGTGTTTGTGTTTCTGTCTCAATCTCTTTCCCTCCCTCTTAACTCAGTAAATAATTATTCCACACCTTTGTACTTCATTTCATCCACTTATTAACTGCTAATGATTTGCTATCTATATTGAACTTGAAATCTGTCAAAATATTCACAAAATATTTAGGATGCTTTAATAAAGTTAAAATTAAATATATCACTAATTCAATCCTTTATACTTTCAGTTCAAGATTCTTTTGGTTTGCAGATGGAAGGTGATGTGGCATATTAGAACTCTCCTATATTTGCACATGCAAAATATTTGTTAATTTAATGTTTATTTAATTTATTTCCATGCTTTGAGTGAGATTCTTCTAAGCTAGTGATAATACAGATATAAATGAATGACTTCTCTTTGGAACCCTATAATATTTCTTGAGGCTTGCAGACTATCATAATTAGGGCCTCACTGAGATTTAAATTCCAGGACAGGACACTAAAAGCAAGTCCTTAAATCACACAAAGAGAAGGCCAGTTTTTACTCTCAGAGGAAAAATAAATAAAATGGATTCTCTGACAATAATCTTAGATATCAAATGCTATTGCTGTCCTCTTGTGGCCTAGTAGACAATGTTTTTAATTTTAAGATCTTTGGGGGAGAGTAATATCCCAAATTTTCAAACTAATTAACCTTTCTTCCATTCATTTCTAGATTTAAAGCTGGAAGAGAATTAGAGGTACTCTCATTTAAAGATGACAATATTGAGTCCTAGAGACAATATGTAATTTAACCAGGAATACATGGCCAGTAAGTATGAGTCAGGAGTTGAATTAAGATCTTGATTACAAGTCCAGCTTTATATCTACTATCCTACAAAGCCACTTTTTCCCTCCCAGAAAGTTATAAAAGAAGCAGGAAACACAGAAGGATAGAAGGATAAGCATTCTACTGATAAATGTCCTTCCTATTATTCATCCTTAAGGTAGAGAATTTCTTAATATTATCAATCAACAATGAATGCACCTTTTCTGAACAGGTATCATTTTGTGTTAGGAAAAGTCAAAAGAGAGATAGGGAAAAAGCAATTTATATGGTGCTTTAAGAGGTGTTAGTCAAGCCATGATCACCATAGTATATGAATTCTTTGCCAATATTCTAAATTTGAAGATAAACTGATAACTTACAAATTTGAAAGTAAACTTTACCTCTTTTGAGGTGTATAAGGTGTTCAAGAAGGACTAGTAATCTGGTCCTCTGTCTTTCATCTTTGGTATCTATGTAGCATTCAACTCTCATCTGTTCCTCCAGGAAACTGCAGGATATTCAGCAGCCACCCTCCCCCATCTCCCAGGAAGCTTAGCTTAACCAAACTGAGGATAACTTACAAGCTTTAAACATATTAGTCAGTTATAGGGATGTCTACCCTAATCATGTAAAGACTTTCCTTAGTAGAATGGGGAAGGCCAGAGCAGTTTGTTCCAACAATCATAATGGCGGCTAAAGGAGATGCTGTGGAGGGTTAGAGCTTGGTCAGACAACAAAGACGCCACAGTCATCCATTGTATTCCATATGATAGTCAGCCATCTTGATTTTTGTCTTGTTACTAGAATTCATAACTTTGGAAGAGAGAGTATGGCTGATGACTGTGCAATTCTGCCTCACTTAAATCCAATTCACACACAAGTCAAGACATCAGCTTTGTAACCTAATTGGTACTTTTTGAAAAGAAAGGATAAACAACAATTGTGAGCTAATGAATAGTGCACTAGGTCAGGAGAGAAAATGTGATTGTAGGCACTAATATACTACCCTGTTATATGACTTTGAACCAAGCATTTCATTTTTCTGTACTTCAGTTTTTCCATCCAAAATGGGGCTGGTAATACCTGACTAGCCAACCTCCAGGAAGTTTATGGGGAGTCAGATAATGAATGGAAGCATGATCAACTATTGTTTTAGAGATAATTATTAGTATCACAACACGGATCATGATACAATTTTATCCTTTGATTTTTTTTTCCTTTTGGATTCTTTAGTTTGAATTTTTTATTTAGAGAAGCAGCATGGTATTGTGAATAGTCTTGGAACCAAATCATAAGAGGACCTAACACTTATCAACAAATCACTCAATCTCTTGGTTTCAGGCAACTAACTATAGAGACTCATCTACTAAGTGATAAACTTAGTTATGAAACCCCCATTGGTGAGGGGAGTTCACACACCAAAGTATGTAGAAGCCTATCATGATTTTCTTGTCTCCTATCTCAGTAATTAGCTTTACTAATGATTTCCACTTCTCACCTTTATCTCTCTTTTCCCAGAGCACTTAAGAAGTATTAATTATGTCATCATGTTAAAGATGAGAAACTTGGACATTGCAGGTGAAGTCATTTTGTTAGGGCCACCCCCCAAAAAAAACAGGAAAAGAGATGGAAGGGAGATTAGATTTCTTTCATGTAAAGACTTCATTACAAGGTCATTTAATCTGCTGTACAGGTGTGTTGTGATGAAGTCATCCATGGACCTCAATACTCTGACTTAGGTAAGCTGAAGCATAAAGAATCCAATTTGGTCTCAAATATGGAATCCATACCCACATTTCCCTGCTATCTTTACCTCAAGGCCATTTTGTTTTCATATCATACTCTATCCTAACTGTAGAAGGAAGTGGATCTGTTTAGTCTTCTCTTTGTCCACGGTCAAAGGGGAAGGCTCCAATAGCCAGTTTGGCAAAAGAATACAGCTATTCTGTATTCTGTCTCCCAAGCAGGTCTTAAAGGAGCCAGTCAATTTTAAAATAGAATTACTATAGATGCACTTCAGGTCATTCCTTTCTTTTACAGCACTATTGACCATGGGGGAGATTGATATATGCTTCTGTATCTTGCCTATAAAGCAAAAGGTTCCTAAAGACCTGGAGTAAGGAAGACCTGATTTTTCCTATTGGTTTGTTCTGATTTTTCTCTCCCAACATGATTCATAAGGAAGTGTTTTTTTAAATGAATATATGTGTATAAACAGAAAAAAATAAAAATTAAAAAACAAGACAAAAACAAACAAAACAAAAAAACCTGAGTTTAAATCTTGTCTCAGATGCTTGTGATCCTGGATAAGTTACTTTTAGCCTCTGTCTCCCGTTTCTTCATCTGTAAAATAAAGATGATAATAGCACTTGCCACCCAAGGTTGTTGTGAGGACAATAATATTTTTAGAGGACTTTGCAAATTGTAAAGTACTATGTGAATCCTATTATGATTATTATTTTTATTAAGGAGATTTGGCTTCTCTTCTATGACATTTGTATTAACAATCAGACATTTAGATTCTTGAACATACTTTGTAAGTACAAGAAGGGAACAGAACTATTTCAGGAAGACAGGTAATCATTGTAGGTTCTAAGCCTTTAAGGGGCACAAAATTACTTATGGGAGAGAATGAAAAGGAGAAGAGTCTTTCACTATATTTAAGGATACAGACTCAGAAAAATGGGGCAACCAATTCTTAGATTGTATCTCCCTGCAAAAGATAATCATATAAAGCACACATGTTCAGACCAATAAACATGGATAAATAAGGGAGGAAGATAGATTTGTCCCCATGTAAAACAGTAATTATAAGATGAAAGGGGAAAATGATGTTTGAAGAGTTGTATTATAGTTCTTAAAAGGGAAAGCGAGATTTATTGCATTTTTATTTGGAATCATACTGGGATGAGGTTAATGACAGTGAAACAGATTTACATCATGTGAGAAGCATTAAGAATATAAATGATGTTGGCTCCAGATATCACTTAGTTGTTCCTGAATAATAGCAGTAGAACTGCTTGCAACTAATAAAATGTTTTTAAAGTCATTTGTAAAATTACTCTGTTCAGCCCTTTCCATCATTCACTACTACTGACACCCATACATGAGCTCTATAACTAGCTACAAGTTTTCTCCCTGCCTCTATTTCTTTTGAAGTTTTCCTTAGAACATTGAGAACATTGCTTCATTTTGGCTCCACTGGAAGTTCATCCTTTGCTGGTTAATTTTTAGGTATATGGTATATCTATCCCTTAGGTAGTCCTGGAGCCCTCCAATACTTCAAAGCATCTGTGATCTCACTGATATATTACTTCTTTTTTTTTTTTTTTTTTTTTTGCTTTTTTTGCTGAGGCAATTGGGGTTAAGTGACTTGCCCAGGGTCACACAGCTAGGAAGTGTCTGAGACCAGATTTGAACTCAGGTCCTCCTGACTTCAGGGCTGGTGCTCTATCCACTGCGCCACCTAGCTGCCCGATATATTACTTCTAATGACACATCTCAACCCATCCATGTCTACCAATTCTTATCAGCTCTTGACAATATCTTCTCATAAATTTATCATAAAAGGAACAACAAATGTGATGGATAGCATGAGGAAATGAGAATTAAGACTTCATCATGATATTTTAATATTGTGTGGATACCAGAGAAGCACAGGAAACTGGGCTGTTCAATAGCTATCCCTCATTCTTGCAATATGACCAACCTGTACTTTTACTGGTGATAAACTGCTTTTTAAAAAGTTTTAATGATATATTTTTTCATATAAGTCAATTCTGCATTTGTATCCACTCTACTCATATATTTCTCAAATAACATTCCTTATACCATTTCTCCATCACAATTTTTGAAATATGTTTGAAGTTTTATTATTGTAGAATTTTTGCATATAGCCTTGTAGCAAAATAGTGGTTTTTTTTCAGTTCTAGATATGTGATAATGATGAGGTTTATCTTTATTTTAGTTCTATTATGTTACGTAATTAATTGAGATAGTGGTTCACTGAAAAAGATTTTTTTTCCATAGGCTCATAGATTTAAGACTGGAATGAATCTAATCTATTTTTATTCAGAGACACTAAAAGGCCAAAGAAATTATGTGACTTGTAGGGTCACAGAAGTAGCAAGTGATAGAACCAGGATTTGAAACCAATGCTTACACTTAAAACTCAGCTCTGTTAACTGTCGTCTATGAGGATTTAGGCAAGTCACCTGACCTCTCAGGGTTTCCTAATCTAGAAAATAAAGTACTCTGGACTGTGTCATTTTTGAGGTTTCTTTTAGCTTTGAATTAATGATCCCATGAATATTACAGAAAGCAAAAGTGTAGATGAACAAGTATTGTTTGAAAAGTGCATTGCAGATCATATCTCTTCTAGGTAATAACACTTTGAAGTCCTGGGATACAAAAGAAAAAATGACTTATTCATCCTTACATCAAGTGATTTCCTCTCTATCAAATAAATTTTAGAAAAAAAATTAAAGTTCTTTAATGGTTATCTTATATAAGGCTTCATATTGCATTACCCCTTCATATTATATTACCCCTCTTTAACAGGCTTTCCAAGTCTCAAATTCAAGACCATTATAATATCTTTTTTATGGGATTATCTTAATGAGTCATTCTGGGACTTGGCCAAGCTAGATTATCAATGATATAACATTGTATAGGGATTCGAAAAATGATATTGTCAGCATAGAATATAATAGTTACTTTTCAGAAAAAAATTATCACTCTGCAATAATAGCTGAAGAATATTTTAGCTGGACCCATCCTATGGGGCTTTCACCTATCACAGTAGAGCCACATTGATTATCAATAGGTCAAATAAAGCTTTTGTATTAGGCAAAGAAAGAAGATGGTTATGTGGGAATTAGAATTTCTGAACTAGAAATCTGCTCTAGATCCTAAAATTCCTGAACTCTGTCATATGTAGTAATATGAATGTTATCAGAATATTCACTAAAGAAGAGATAGCCAGACCAGGACTGACAGTGAGCAGGACTGACAATGACTCTGGTGAATATGAGTGCAGAATTTTCAGGTAGTAGCATGAGTCTATGGAAACTATATATACCAGTCAATGCATAATCTCAAGAAATGGTCCAAAAAGAATTAAGAATTTCAACTTGAGTAAATGTAAATAAAACATTAAGGTTTGATCAATTTTAACAGGGAAATTATGTACCATAACCCTTACATTTATAAACATAGGAAGATACAAGATAGGATAAGGCACACAAGGTATTCCAAACTATTTAAGAGTAGGCTGCATTATACTAATCCTTTGGATCATTACAAAGAGCATAAGACAATGGTTATCAAACTCAGGTTTCAGGTCTCTTTACACTCTTTAAAATTATTGAGGACTCCAAAGAGCTTTTGTTTATGTGGGTTATATCAACATTTATCATAGTCAAAATTAAAATTGATCATTTAAAATGATAAAAATAAAACCATTACATGTTACCACAATGTATTATATGAAGATAGCATTTTCCAAAACAAAATTAGTGAAATGGTATATATTTTTGCAAATCTTTAATATCTGTATTAATAGAAAACAACTGGATTTTCATATCTGCTGCTGCATCCAACTTTTTTTGTTGTTGTTCAGTTTTTTTTTTTCAGTCATGTCCAATTCTTTGTTACCCCATTAGGGGTTTTGTTTTTATTTTGCTTTTCCCTGAGGCAATCGAGGTTAAGTGACTTGCCCAGGGTCACACAGCTAGGGAATGTTAAGTATCTGAGACCAGATTTGAACTCAGGTCCTCCTGACTTCAGGGCTGGTTCTCTATTCACTGCGCCACTTAGCTGCCTTCTATTAGGGTTTTTCTTGACAAAAATACTAGAATGGTTTGTCATTTCTTTCTCCAGCTCATTTCATAGATGAAGAAACTGAGGCAAACAAGGCTAAGTGACTTAAACATGATCACTAGCTGGCAAGTATTTGAGGCTGGATTTGAACTTATCAAGATGAGTCTTCTTGACTTCAGACTTAGCATTCTATCTACTCTGCCACATGGCTGCCCAATTAAATCTTTTTCAATATATTATTTCAAATGAAGAAAATGAGGAAAGTTTGGCCTCATGCAAATAGTTGGAGTGTTTTAAGTAGGCAAATCACTTCTTAAAATTATTATGAAAATGGTTTTGATCTTGCTGACCCCTTGAAAGGGCTTTGGGATTCTTGAGTGTTCTAAAACTACACTTTTAAAAACTTCTGTTACAAAATAGGCTAGAATAGATTTGTATTTGAGTTCTACTTTTAATTGATTTTAATTAATTGATTAATTTAATTCTACATTTAATTTTAAATGATTTTGAGCAAGTCACTTCCCTTCCCTCCCCTTCTCTTGGTCTCCATTTCCCTATGCCTAAAATGAGGGAGTTAAATTGGATGATTTCTAATGGTCAATGATGCCAAAATTTCAACCAATTCATTATTTCCTGATAAATCAGCATCTTCAGGGAAGATATTTCTGATTGCCTTTGCTTGTTCCCAGCTTCAGTACAAGAAAAGTTTAATTTCAAGTTTTTATGTGTGGGCTTTTTTCATATCTGTTTTCAACATAATTCAAAGAAATACACAAGAAGCAACAAGAGAAAAGGCGCAGAGAAAAAAGGATTAGAAGAAATCTGAAATAAGGGAAATAACATTGCTTTTGGAATCATAGTACTTGACTCCATGATTTACTACTCATCCAACCTTAGCCATTACTTCTGAGTCTCACTTTTATAGAAAATGAAAAAATTTGGACTAAAGTCATCCCTAAGGCTTTTTCCCCACTCTAAATTCTATCAAACAATTGCTAAAAACCCAATGTATATTTGTGTTGGAAGAATAGGACAGGATCCATGTGTTCATAATTGTGTTTCAATCCCACTGACAGCCTTGTCTTGGACAATTGAAGATGAGTCAAGTAACATGGTGGCCCACATTATATCATCTTCAATTTCTATGTTCAGAAGCATAGACCCAAAAGCTAGGCAGAATTGAGACTTCCATTGTAAGAAAACTATCAAACATTCTTCTTTGCATCCTTTTATTTTCCCATGTTTACTTCAAGTGAGGGGTCACGATTTCACTCAAAATTTTATGATACTATTTCTATGAAAGATGCTACACAAAGTTGTCTATTGTAGCATGTATTTCAGGAAGCAATCCCCCTCACAGGAACGAGTGACTCATAGCTTTGGCTCAATAGAATACATCCAGACAGGATCCTTGGGTTCCATAGACTATTTTGTCTGCCCATAAGGCAGGCTACAATGAAGATGATGTCAATGTGACGGAGAATTTTTTTTTCTCCTGTCTTAAAGCATTCATTTTAAACTGCAGGGGGGAATGTTAGATCTCTGTTTACTTTCTAAATTGGCTTCTTTGGTTGGCCATGTTTGGTGGCAAAGATTAAAAAGCATTCTTGTATTTTCTGATCCCAGAAAGCATTTGGATACTAGTGACTTCAGGAGGGAAAAATGTAGGTGTCTTTGCTTTGAATATTTTCTTTTATCCTTTAAAATTTGAGAGAAAGAGGACTTTGTTTATATCAATAATTGACATTAAAAAGTTAACTTCTCTTTGTTCAGTAAAATATTAATGTAGTGCTCAGTACTAATGATTCCAATCAGCTCCATTTAACTGAAATAGATAAGTAATAGATAATAAGATTAATTTGATATTCTGGTTAACTGAGACTCATTGTACCCACCAGTTATATTTTTTAAAATTCAAATACAATGAAAAACATTAAAAGCAAGTATGTCATAACATAATATTTGATGATTCAGAAATCACTTCAAAATGTTGCTGACTAAACTTTCTGATGGTTTGAATTCTGGATAAATGGGAATTTATTATACAAAATTGTAAATATTAAGCTAATAATACCAATCAGTTAACAAGCATTTATTAAGTACTTACTATGTATGAGCTATGTGCTAGTGATACAAAGAAAGGCAAAAACATTTCCTGTCCTTAAAGAATTCATGTTCTAATGAGGAAGACATAAAGCAAACACTTAATGTGCAAACAAGATATATATGGGGTGAATTGAAATTTTACACTCTGGAAAAAAATTGAGGGGGAGAGGGACAGAAGATGGCAAAGAGCTTTTTTATAGGGGGAGATGTGATTTGTCTTAAAGAAAATCAGGGAACACAGGATATGGAGACAAGGATGTAGAGCATTCCAGGCATGGCAGACAGCCAATTCAAAGGCAGAGAACTGGGAGAGGGAAAATTGTGTTCAGAGAAGAGCATGAAGATAAGTGTCTCCAGATCATAAAGCAAAGGGGACTTTAGTGATCATGTGTTGCAACCCATTTATTTTACACATGAAAAAACTGAGTTCCCAAAGAAGGTAAATGACTTGCCCAGAGTCACACCAATATGAATGATTGAGACATTATTTGGATCCAGGTTTTGTGGCTCATTGGGCAGTTATGTGGAGCAAAGAGTAAGGGCAGTTAGGAAGTTAGACTGGAGTTAGGAAGACTCATCTTCTGAGTTCAAATCTAATCTCAGATACTAGCTGCATGACCTCAGGTAAGTCATTAACTCTGTTTGCCTCAGTTTCCTCATCTGTGAAAATGAACTGGAGAAGGAAATGGCAAACCATTAACATATCTTTGCCAAGAAAACCCCAAATGGAGTCATGAAAGTCAAATATGATTGAAACAGCTGAACAATAACCTCTGGTTCTTAACTCAGTGTTCTTTTCATTGAACCACACTGCTGGCCCTAATATTACTAATATTAACAACAATAAAAAATTTCAGGATAAGTATCATATTTTAGTTTTTGTATGCTTCTTTGAAAATAAGTTCATTATGAAAGATGTTTTCAGTGGGACACTGTGAATTCAATAATTAACAAGACAAGAAATTAGCTCCAAGTGAAATCTGAATATTGGCAATGTATTCTCATAGGGTTGTTCATCATTACAATCATTACATTTTTATTAAGTTGTTTAAACTGTAGAAACAGTTTAAAGAACTATAGAAACAGAGAGCATTTGGAAGAAGGGGAAATGGTAAGACTCAATGGGACTCTCATTCTGATTGTTCTTTCATAATATGTAGGAGTTAATTATCCATTCCGCCTTTTGAGTTGATATAAATTGATGAAAAAAATACTGCCCTCTCAACAACATTTACTAAATGCTTATCATATACAAGGCACTGTGTGGAGAGGGATAAATATATTACACAGATGAGAGGAGATAAGGTGTGCTACGGGATAAAAAGAAGTTCTAGTTGAAATGCTTTAAGAAAACTTGAGCATGGAGAGGAGCAATAATTGCTGCATAAATACAATATTTACTTAAAGTTTTGCAGCCTCTTATACTTAAAGTTTAAAGCCTCCAATGAAAGGTAAAATGGAGCATAATTTTCAAACAGATGCCTTGTCCTAGTTCTGAAATGTGGCATGCCATTAATTCATAGGGGAGAGTAGGGACAGTACGTACACATGTCAAGCAAGATTCCTAAGCCTGACCTCTGGATACTCCCTCGTAGATGCACTCAACTCCTGCCATTCATTTTAAAGGTTCACTTGATGTTGTTCAGTCATTCCTCAATTGATGGGCATCCCTGCAATTTCCAGTTCTTTGCTACCACAAAGAGAGCAGCTATAAACATTTTAGAACATATAGATCATTTCTCTTTTTCTCTAATCATCTTTGGAAATAGATCTAGTGGTAGTAATGCTGGATTAAAAGATGTAAGCAGTTTAACTAATACTTTGGGAATAATTCCAGATGGCTCTCCAAAATGATTGGATCAATTCACAATTCCACCAATAATGACTATGTCCCAATCTTTCCATATCCCTGCCAATATATGTCACTTTTCCCTTCTATCAAGATAGGTATAAGGGTATCTCAAGATTATTGCATTTCTCTAATTAATAATGATTTAGGGCATTTTCACATGATTATGATTTATTTATTTATTCATTGGAAAGGTGTCAAACAATTTCAAATTTAAATTATGGAGAGGTTCTTCACTATGAACTTAATTATTTACTATTTTGGTTACTGTAATTCAATATAACTGGATTCCTTTGTAGTCTATATATTTTCTTTTATGCATTAAAAACACTTTTCTGAAAAGAACTCGATGGCTTCACCAAACTACCTAGGATTCATGATGCAAAAAAAATAAGAATCCTTGAATTAAAGTCTGTTTAAGGCACCAGTTTGGTAAATGCTAATGCTTTATCTCAGAGTAGGTATTCTGCATAGATCACAACTTTAGTGACACATAATTCTGGAGTGGTAAAAATTAGCCTTCCAAAAATTCCTCCATGAAATTCACTTATTCCAAAATAAATGAAACAAAAAGCAAATGGATTATAGGCAAAAAAAGGTACTATGTCTGTTGCAGTTGTAGTTTAATGGGCTTCTCATTGTATGGGGTAGGGACATGGGCTGGGAGTTATATATTTAGTTTCTATGGAAGCAGAAAAGATGATCTCTTACTTTTAGTGAAAATCATAGTAAAGGAAAAGGCCAATTTTTATTCTAGGACCAGGCTAATAACATATTAGATATACACCAAGAAGGAAGGCTATTATTCTTTGCCAATGATGGACCTCCCAGGAGGGAAAACCCTATTTATCAAATATCTATTCCCAAATTCCAGGTCAGTTCCATCTCAGACTTCACCTTCTGTTAGAACTCCACCTCAAAGTGCTGACATATATACAAATGAGCACACATACATACAAGCATATTCACCACACACTAAGAGCTTTCTGTCCATAGCAAGCTTGGCAGTTCTCAAAGTGACCATCAATATCTGATGTACAGTTTATGGAAAGAGAGATTTCATTACCTCTTTTATAGCACATTAAAGGCTAAAAAAAATTCTACAGTATTGTATATACCGTATAAGAAATTCCCAGTATTTCTAAATTTGTTTCTGTTTCAGCTTAAGATTGCCCCATAAAATAAAATTTCTTTAAAAGCTGCACGTCATTACGTTTTGATTTAAAATTAAAAGAGTTCCATAATTCTTTTGATTTTGTTAATATTCCAAAAATAAATATTTTACTCATAAAGGTTTAGGAAAATTCATTCCTGTTTACAGTCCTAGCATATGTCCTGCACTGGTTCCAATTCTGGCAGCCAAACAGCTGTCTCGTCCACCCATTCTCTTCAGCAGCTGTGCTCCCTTATTCACCTAGGGGACCTGTTTAAAAACATTTATGGACTTTCATATAGACAGGTGTTCCTGAAAAAAGGCAAAGCTGCTTTCTCAAAATTCAATAAGAAGGATTCCCTATTTAACACTATAAACTATGTCAAAATTGACTGCAGGTAACAATTACATATGTATGTGTGTATGTATGTATGTATTTTTATATGTGTGAGTATATGTTTGCCTATACTTTTTTTTAAACCAGTAAGAGCCTAAACACTAAGTTGCTTATTTATTATCTTGTCTTTTGTCCTTCTTGAGTTTTCTTAAATCTTTAGCAAGATGCCACCAGCAAGTATTAGTTTCCCCTTCCTCTAATCCTTAGATGTGACCCAGCACAACAGCATGATCATTTGGCCACTATACTTTATGCACCAAAAGTCCCTGGGTCCTCAAATCTCTAACCAGTATGTTTAAAATGTTTCTCTCAGCCACATTGGTGTTTATAATAAATATACTAACATCTGGATGAAGAGACCTATCCCATGGAGAATTTTAATACTTCAAATCCTCTTTGTCTGGATATTAAGATTTATTAGAGGTTCCTCCAGGTGCAATATTTAATATATAAAGGAGGAGGGGAAAGTTCTCTCTTACATTTAGTGAAAAAACATAGAAAATTTTTATTCCAAGCCCTGAATAATGTACTGGGTATACACAGATGCTGTTCATTCAGCAGCCCAATCTGTTTATCAGTCAAATAGCATCAAAAAAATTTTTGATATCATTATTTTTGGGTTTTGATATCATAATTCATAACTTTCTTCCATTTGTTTCACTGCAATTTACTAAGGTAGGCTCTCTAATCCATAATGAAAACTCCCAGACCAAGGATGCTGTGAATTCCAAATTGGTATTTAGGGAAAGAAGAATGGATAGTCCCACCCTTCCATTGCCCAAGATGACTCATATCTAATAAAGGCCACCTAGAATAGTGGATGTCAAATTTTTTGGAATACCTTTACTTTTTAAAAAGTTACTGAGAATCCTGTACAGGTTTTTTTTCCCTGAGGCAATTAGGGTCTTGTGAGTTGCCCAGGGTCACACAGCTAGGAAGTGTTAAATATCTAAGGTCAGATTTGAACTCAGGTCTTCCTGACTTCAGGGCTGGTGCTCTATCTACTCCACCACCTAGCTGCCCCAAAATTTTTTTGTTTTTTTTAATATGGGTTATATCACTACATACCTCTCAGATTGGCTACGATGACAGGAAAAGATAATGACAAATGTTGGAGGGGATGTGGGAAAACTGGGACACTGATACATTGTTGGTTGAGTTGTAGATGGATCCAACCATTCTGGAGAGCAATTTGGAACTATGCTCCAAAAGTTATCAAACTGTGCATACCCTTTGACCCAGCAGTGTTTCTATTGGGCTTATATCCCAAAGAAATCATAAAGGAAGGAAAGGGACCCACATGTGCAAAAATGTTTGTGGCAGCCCTTTTTGTGGTGGCTAGAAACTGGAAACTGAAGGGATGCCCATCAATTGGAGAGTGGCTGAGTAAATTGTGGTATATGAATGTTATGGAATATTATTGTTCTATAAGAAATGACCAGCAGGATGATTTCAGAGAAGCCTGGAGAGATTTACATGAACTGATGCTAAGTGAAATGAGCAGAACCAGGAGATCATTATTCATGGCAACAACAAGACTATACAATGAACAATTCTGATGGACATGGCTCTCTTCAACAATGAGATGATTCAAACCAGTTCCAATTGTTCAGTGATGAAGAGAAACATCTATACCCAGAAAGAGGACTGTGGGAACTGAGTATGGACCACAACATAGCATTTTCATTCTTCTGTTGTTGTTTGCTTGCATTTTGTTTTCTTTCTCAGGTTTTTTCTCTCTCTTTTTGATTTGATGTTTCTTGTGCAGCAAATTAATTGTATAAATATATATACATATATTGGATTTAACATATATTTTAGCATATTTAACATGTATTGGACTACCTGCCATCTAGGGAAGGAGATGGAGGGAAGGAAGTGAAAATTTGGAACAGAAAGTTTTGCAAGGGTCAGTGTTGAAAAATTACCCATGCATATGTTTTGTAAATAAAAAGCTTTAATGAAAATTAAAAAAAAATAAATATGGGTTATATTTATCCATATTTGTGATATTAGAAATTAAAATATCTTAGTGTTATTATGGCAGCTAGATGACACAATGAAGGAACCATTGGGCCTTGAGTTAGGAAGACCCAAGTTCAAATGTGACTTTATTCACTAAATAGTTGTATGACCCTGGACAAGTCACCTCACCCAGTCTGCCTCAGTTTCCTCAATCCATGAAATGAGCTGGAGAAGGGAATGGTAAATTATTCCAGTATTTTTGTCAAGAAAACACCACATAGAAGTCACAAAGAGTAGAATACAATGAACAAAAACAGAAAGAGTATTATTATGAAAATAATTTCAACATCTTGAACCCCTTAGAAGGGTTTCTGGAATCTGTAAACCACACCTCAAGAGCAATGGCACAAATTAGAATTTGCCACCACCAATGGATTATTATTTTCCTGGGGAGGCCATTTCTAAATATACCTTTGAACACATCAGTAGGTAGGTGGCTCTTAGTGATAACCACTCCCCTTTCTAAATACTCACAAATCATTATTTCATAAAGACATTCTATGTGTTTTATTCCAGGACTCAAACCCATCATACTCTAGACCATAATCTGAGAAATCCATCGTCTGCTAAAGGCAACAAGCTGTGCATTTGGGGTCAAGAGAACTAGGTTCAAATCGTAGCTCTGCTATTTATTACCTATGACACATAATATTCAGGGATAAGTAAACATACATACAATTGTTGATTTTATTTATAACTTTGGTAAAAACCAATGAGTAATTTTGAATGTTTACCATTCATCTTTTTTTATATATATAAAGCTTTTTATTTACAAAACATATGAGTGACCTTTCAACATTGACCTTTGCAAAAACTTTTTTTTCCCAAGCTTTTCCCCTCCTTCCCCCCACCCCACCCCCTAGATGACAGGTAATCTAATACATGCTAAATAGGATAAATTATATGACAAATACAATACATGTATACATATCTATACAGTTATCTTACTGTACAAGAAACATCAGATCTAGAAAGAGAAGAAAAAAAAAAACCTAAGAAGGAAAACAAAATGCATGGAAATATTCACAGAAAGCGTTAAAATGCTGTGTTGTGGTTCACTCTCAGTTCCCACAGGCCTCTCTCTGGATATATGTGACTATCTTCATCGCAGAACAACTGGTTTGAATCACATCATTGTTGAAGAGAACCATGTCCATCAAAACTGATCATCGTATAGTCTTGTTGCTGTGTATAATGTTCTCCTGTTTACCATCCATCTTTAATTTTCAAGTGAAAATATTATACATATGTGTGCATGCATACACACACATATACATGAAAAGTATCTTGAAACTGTGAAGTTGAGACTTTCAACAGAAAGTTTGAAGGTCATTAAAGAATTGTTCAATCTTCAAAGGAATACAGCTCACATTCCTCTCACTTATGGATAAACTATCAGTTGTCCATCTAACTATGTATCATTATTTTGACCCATGGTATAAAAAACTCAAATAGACAGAGACCACTAAATCATACATCAGGATCCCTGCTGGCTGCATATTTTCTTATTAAAAAAAATTAACATTATTTATTAATATTATTGTAATAATATTATTAACATTATTGTGTTTTTATTTATTTTATTAAATATTTTTCCACTTGCATTTTTTTTGCTGAGGCAATTAAGTGACTTGCCTAGGGTCACACATCCAGGAAGTGTTATATGTCTGAGATCAAATTTGAACTCAGGTTCTCCAGACTTCAGGGCTGCTGCTCTATCCACTGCACCACCTAGCTGCCCCTCCACTTGCATTTTAACCTAGTTTAGGAATTGTTTGGTGCCTCTATTCTAAATAATAATAATTTTTCTTCTGCTTATTTTTTTTCTTATGTATATAGTTAGATTAAGCACCTCTTATAATATTTAAATATAAATGTTTTATTTATTTAAAAAATTATTTGATGTTACAAGGCTTAATATGCTTAGGAAATCACATAATAAAAAGGAATAAATAGAAGTAGCTATAGAGATTGTTTCTTCAACTCAAACTCTACATTGTACTCTTCTATGACATTAGTATTTGAATACTTTTGATAATCAAATAACACCCTATTTTATTCCCTGATTGGTATTCATTTTCAAAAAAATTTCAAATGAAGTTACCTTTGCTGCTCAATTTTTCAAAATACTTTGCATGTTTCTGACATAGGCACTAGAGACCTTGTTGGAGAAAAAAATCTTTAAAGTAGCTTTTTATACTACTGAATCAAAAAAAAATTATAATCAACAAATAAGTAGGACTTTGTATTCTCTTCACCTTTAAATCAATTCTATGATTATAAAGATGTGGTTGACTGAGTAATAATGCTTGATAAATGCATCTGTTCCTTTCTAATAACTTCATCAAAAATGCCTTAACTTACATAAGATCATTCTGATAAAAATTTAAATGGATTGGAAAATAAGCACATGGACTTTCTGATACTCTCTCAATCTGTATATGCGTGTGTGTGTGTGTGTGTGTGTGTGTGTGCACCCACACGGGTTGGGGTGAGAATGGGAGTGAATAATAACAAAGTAAGACTTTTCTTCATGAATTCCATACTTTTTCCTTCTTTCACAAATCTTTAGAAATCAATCCCTCTATCCCTTCAAAATTGTGTCACCTCAAACCTGAAATTCCTTTGTCTATTCAGTCTAGTCCAGTTGCTTTTCCCATTTTTGTTTTCTTCAGTATTATTTCCACTTCCTTCATCAGTATACCCAGAAATGTAATGTGAATAAATTCCAAATGTCTTGACAATAAAGGGTTTGTTATAAAAATCTTGACAATTTTTTTTCCATTTTCCTTTTTTTGTCCTTTTATATTTACCTGGGGATGATTCTTCTGAGTTGAGTGTCTTGTCAAACTTTCTTTCAAATTCAGTTTCCCTTTGTTTTTGCTCTCTTTTTTTAAACAAGCTTATATTGCTCATCATTTTCTACCATTAATCTTAGTAAAATTTAACAAATTAATTTATACTTTGTTTCCTTTGGCTTACATACTTCTCTGTTTGGTAAGGAGATAAAATTTTTTTTATTGGTTTGAAGATTTTTTTTAGTCTCCTCATTAAGACAACTGATTTATATATATATATATATATATATATATATATATACATACATATATATATGTATATATATATAACATAATCTTCAAGAGGCAGCATGGAGTAATAAAGAACCAACCTTTGAGTCAGGAAGACAAATTCAAATCCTTTATCAGATACATATTGACCTTGAAGATGCCAGTTAACCTTCAAGGATGCCACATTGTTCACTGAAGCAAAAGTCCATCTCTTTCACTTTTTGTATTAGTGCTAAATGACTGTGAATATCACCTTGAAATAATAAAAATGGCAAGTAGCCCAGAGGGCAATGGGAAGATGCATGCTGGGTGGCAGCATGGTACCAAAAATGACTTACAAATAAGAAATGGCATAAAAGGCATCATCCAGAAAATTTTGGACTAGTAAATGAGGCAAGCTGACCCACTAGAATGAAAGAGAATAGATAATAAGCCAGGTTTCATAGTATATTGGGAGATATTTCCAAGACGCTAAACTAGCTATAAGACATTCAACATATTGGATAGATAAGCTATGGAAGAATTGTAGGGAAAAGTGTACAGATATCACATAGGATGGTAAGGCATGGAGAGGATATAATCTATACTAATGGAGGAAGGACTCATATTAATAAGACTAATTATCCATTAATAAATTTAAGTAAGAAATGTCCCACTAGACATTGTAATTGGCAATAGGCAAAGTGCCACTTGCTAGGCTACCTAAGTGCATAACAAGAAACTCTAAATGTTTTCCAGGATATTTCCAAGATTAGAAAATCTTGGCTTTTTTGCCAGAATACAGTAGTTAACCTTGATTCCCTCCCTCTTCCTCCACCAAAAAAACCTTTCTACATAAGCACAGCTTAGATAAAATGCTGACTCCAGTACTTTAATACACAAAGTGAAGAGCCCCAAGTCGTGGGCCACCCACTCAGTCACCATACCCTCTTATTCATGTAGAAACATAAAGCATTTTCATTGGAAAGTGTAGCACTTTATTGGCTGGGTTCTTTAATTGAACATTCTGATTCATTTAATTAGAATAAAAAGTTCTTTTGATAAAAAGTACTCTCTGTACTTTATAGCAAGTTTCTGAAAAATTCTAAAACCCTGGGATTACTGAGAATAATAATGTTTTATGTTTATAGAGTGCCTTTATACTAAAGAACTCCAAACACTTCACAGACATCATTTCATTATTGCCCACAATGTTCCTTTATTTGATTGAAGTAGAAAAGGAGAAAGTATTATGATTGTTCTATTTCACCAGAGTGAAAACTGAGAAAATGTCTTATATAAGAATGTGTAATGAGTTAATGAAAAAGGCAGAATTTGAAGCCAGAAAGCAATATCATGCTAAATGATATTTATCTAAAATCTATCCCTCCAATAATGTCTCAGCCAGATGACACTGAAAGCTTGAATGGATACCGATGATGTCCAAACTACATGAAATAACAACTAAATCTTTGTTCTGGACTCTATGTCTATGCAATAGGTGCTGATAAACGTGGGCTTTTTGTTTGGCTTGTGTTTTTTGGTGATGGAAATGGTGATAATCATGATGATGATAGAAAAGCTGGTTAGCTATATGATTGCCATTCCAGGGGAAAAGTGCCTTCCTGAGTTATCTCTTATCATTTGCAGAGAAGCAAATATTTTTTTCTAATGTCATCTTTCCTAGGATAGACATTGGTTGGAAAGGTAGAAGCCCAGTCAGTGGCTTATTTCAATAATCACTTAATTACTTGCCTTTTCTCAAGTTTCTCCCCTATCTAATCTAATATACATATATATATATATATATATGTATGTATGTATGTGCACATATATACATATATGTATGTCACCTATTGCACCCATTTCATGTTTAATTGAACCTACCTGCATTGTAGTCTTGAATAATTGAATGTGTTTATATTATATCTTTTCCTAACTAGAATGAAAAGCTCTAGAAATCAGGAAGATTGCTTTTTTAAAATTTGTATATAACCTTACACTCAAGCACAAAACAAGGCATATAGTAGGTCCTCAGTATTTACTTGATGAATAAGTATACAATGGACATAAAAGGGAGCATTTATGTAACAGCTAAAAGAACAATTTATTTCTTGCCCATTTTCTGACAACTTCCCAAAATAGTTGAAGAGAACCATGGATAATGCTGGTAGTCAGTGTATAGGAGGCAGTAGAGAATGTAGCAGTCCAGCAAACTTTGCTATTTTCTCTTGGTCCATTTGGGTCTTACTAGGAAATGGAGCAGCCATTCTGTCTACACAAACTTTAACTTAATGGATTCACTTATTTATAGAGTCATCTTCTGGTCCACAGTCTATTCCCTATTCCCAAATTTCTGGTTACCGCTGAGTACCAATTTATCAACACTTTGAGGGTCATATGAGTGTGAACAAGCTCTCCAAAGAGAATCATAACCAAAGAAATTTAGGTCACTTCAGACAGATGTCCCCAGTCAGGTTTATGAAAGCATCACAGAACTTTTATAGAGAATTTTTTCCACCCATTAAATGTCTCTCTCCTCTTTTCTGTTAGTTTGCTTATTAAACTGTCAAGCCAGTTCTAAAAGGGAATAAAGTCTTTGCCCTTCCCCCATCTTGAAGCCAAAATCTATTTTGGTTCATGTTTTTTAAAACAGGCCAAATTATAGCTTTTGGCATGTCTTTTAACTAGGAAAAAATAACTTGGATTACCTCTTGCCAATAAAGTATTTTCAATTAAATGCTAACATTAGTGAAAATATCAGTCATACCAGTCTAAATCCCAACCAAACTTAAAACAATATGTGTGTCACTCCAAGCAGCTGCTTGCAGAATTGCCTTCATTTCTAATATGAAAAGGCAAGTGATAAATAGACTGGGGAATAAGTATGAGGAAACCTGAGCAAAATGACAAGACTTCTTAATTTTTTTAAAAAAAATTAAAGATAAAATAACTTTAAAGCCCTTGTCTTGATTACTTCTCTGAGCAGCACTTTCATTGGATTTTCCAAGGTTCTACTTTTAAAAGGCATAATTTTCTATTTATCAGTATAGGGTTACAAGCTTTATTAAGAAATGCCATACTGTGCTCTAGCAAAAAAAGTTTAAAAGCATGGTCTTACCTATTTTAAGGGAGGAGACAACATACAAAAATTTGAACATACAGGATTTACACAGTTATAAAATAAAGATAATAATTTCCATTGGAAAACTTCCACCCTTTTGCAGGCACTCAAAATCAAGATTCATAAAAAAGGGGCAATGAAAGATTCTAAATCCATGTGTGTGTGTAGGGGTACATGTTAAAGTATGTTTTGTTCTTAATCTATCAATATTCTCTAATACAGTTCCTCTTGCAAACCATGTCCCATACTTAAAAGATGTCTGTTCTGTGTTGAGACTATGGAATGGACAAATAAAACATTGAAAAGCTAATTGACCTTTTCAGGAATCAACCACAAGACTTGACCTTATTAGGGCTAATCAACTGAACTAACTCACCTTATTCAACATACAAAGCAAACACTTAACTAAAGGTCACATGTGCACATTTACATATTTATACATTGAAAAAAAAAGAGAAGAAATAGGAAAGAAGGATAGGAAATCTCCAAAAAAGCAAATGTTGATAATGTTCCTGCAGAGAAGAATAAAAATGAAATTCACAGGTTGTGCTTCTGTTTATAGTTTTAGAATAAATTCTAATTATTTTTAAATATAGGTTTATACTGTAAATATAGCCATTAATATATAAAATTATTTTAATTTTATGAGAATATTTGAATTCCCAAAGCTATTTATTCCATAGAAAGGTAATCTAATGCCAGAAGATAAGTAATGTATTTGCTTACAGTTTTAAGTAAAAAAATAATATATTTACTTAAACAAGTGATTGTTATTTTGGAAGCATAAACAGGAACATAACTATTAGCTTTTTTTCATTGTACTTCTCTTTTAGGACAATGCCAAGTACACTTTTTGTTCCACATCAGGAAACCAAGTTTAGTCAACAATTGAATTTGGTGACAACTTTAATCAAAATAGTTTTAAACTAACAATTAGTTTTCAGCTTTGAGGATGAGGGAAAATTAATTATGGAATACTAACTTCAGTTGTAACATGACTAAAGCTTAAAATTGCTTAAAGTCGGGGGGCGGAGCCAAGATGGCGAACTGCGGACAGCTTTCTCTGTGAACTCCCGGGACATTCCCTCAAACCCAGACAAAGTAAGCCTTCCAACTGGTTTCTAAGTGAGAGCGCCTCCAAGCATTCGGACTACAACGCACTTCTATCAAAGATCTACCGTGAAAGAACTCCGGAGAAGGTTAGCCTCAGGGGAAATCGGCCGCTGGTCTCGATCAGACTCCAGCCGGGGCGGAAGTCAGGGCTGTGATAGAGGGGCGGATTTTGGGCACCCAGGAAGCCCCTGGGAGACACCTGGGCCACTTTGCTCTGTTGGGGGCAGGTGCTTTGGCAGATCTGCCTTTGGAAAAGGGTGGATCGAGACCAGCTGAAAACGTGGTCCTAGTGCGAATCTAGCCCGACCAGCCTCAGACCGGAAGTCAACTCGGTAAACTGCCCTAGGGCAAATACAAATCGTTGCAGTTTTCTCTGGTTTTGACCAATATCCCAACTTTAAATCATGAGCAAGAAGCAGAAGAGAGCTCTCACCATAGAAAGCTTTTACGGAGAAAAAATAGAACAGTCCCCAGATCCTGACATTATGAAAACAATCCCAGATGAAGCCACAAAGGCAGACTTAAGTTGGTCTCCCTTTCAGAAGGCTTACCTGGATGATTGCATTAAGAATCTCAAAAGAGAGCTAGAAGAAGAATGGGGAAATAAATTGAGATCAGGGCAACAGAAATATCAAAAACTGGAAAATAGGACTGGTGAATTGGAAAAAGAAAACAGTTCACTGAAAAACAAAATTGGTGAATTGGAAAAAATCACCAATTCACTGGAAAATAAAAATGGTGAACTGAAAAACAAAATTGGTGAATTGGAAAAAGACAACAATTCACTGAAAAACAAAATTGGTGAATTGGAAAAAGACAACAATTCACTGAAAAATAAAACTGGCAAAATGGAAAAAGAATGCATTGAATCCAGAAATTCAATTGGCCAGCTACAAAAGGAGCTAAAAAAGATAACTGAAGGAAATAATACTCTAAAAATTAAAATTGAACAAATAGAAGTAAATGACTCAATAAGACTTCAAGAATCAGTTAAACAAAAACAAAAAAATGAAAAAATAGAAGAAAATATGAAATATCTCCTAGGAAAA
>JAJPUD010004827.1:141368-181426 GCA_023553655.1 Myrmecobius fasciatus | reverse complement strand
GTCAGACATGCTGGAACACCCAAAAGAGATTAGTCACTTGGAACAAAAGACTTAACAGAATAGTGTTTTTTTTCTTCTTCTTTGTGAAGGACTAGCTTTGGGTTGAATGCAGGTAAAGTGGTGACCTAGGTGCCATTAAAATCTTTCCAACCAGGGCTGATCCGATTAAAGTACATTAATTCAAGGCAGGAGGGTCCCCCAGGCTCAGGTAACAGTCTCTTTCTTTCCCTTTATGGGAAAATGAACCCAAATCATTGTACAGATTTTGCCCATTATGTAAGTTGTTTGTTGGCTTAGCACTGTAACTTCCTTCCCATTTCCACCAAACTGGTAAATACTCATTTATCACCACTCCCCTGGGAAGGAGATAGCATACCATCTCTATTTTTCCAAAAGGTCACATAGGCAGGAACACAATTACCAACTGTGCTCAGGAGGATGAGCTCTAATTCTGGGTGGGCCTTACCAGGCCTCGGTGTTCCTTGGGGACCTGACCAATACAGTGCAGGAGGCTCACCCAGTCCATGTTTATTCAATAAATATTTGTTGGACTGAACAGACTAGGTCTTAAGTAATGAAAGGAGCCTATTTCTGACGTGCCATGAAGCTCCCTTGATGTCTCAGCCTCAGTTTCTCCACCTATAAAAATGAAAGAGGAAACGTGGGCCCCTCCCATCACAAGATAAGATGAGAAGTAACGAGATACTATTTGTCAGCAGCTCGAGGATGCAAGGTAGACAAAAAAAGAATTGTTACTGTTGATATTAATACTGGGGTGAGGAAAAGTAAAGGAGGCTTGGTGATGAGGGTAATGAGACAAGGAAAAACTCTCCTAAGCTTCAGTACGGAGAAATCTTGGAGAGCAGAGATGTCCCTAAGCCCAAAGATTCCTTCCTTTTTTTGTAGAGTTGGCAGCCACTATCGGTGTAGAATACTGAATAAATTCCTTTTTTTACTGTGTTACAAGGAAGGGTTATTTGTGTGAGGAGGAAGGGGAAACTATATTAGGAAACAAAGACTATATAATAGTCTAAAATTGAAACAAAAGGTCTCAGTAAAATAAGAATATGCTATAAGCTTACATAGAAGAACTAAGGGATACAGGAAGGTGAAACAATAAATTTAAGTGCATAATTAGTAAATCAGAGATATTCAAGAGTGAAAGGGGATCAAAAGGTAGGTTAGTATAGCAGGAAAAGGTCTGATTCTGGAGCCAGAGGACCCATATTCAAATCCTTTTTTTCCTCCATCCAATTTCACTTTAATAAAACTAGAGGGTGACCAAATTAAGTATGAAAGAGGAAAACTTCAAATAATTACAATAACACCATACTTAACTAGTGAGATCCAAATCCTACTTCAAACATTACTGATTTAGGGCAAGTCAAACAGGCCCTCTAGAGTTCTGTTTCCTTATCTAGAAAAGGAAGGAGCTGGACATAATGAGGTCCCTTTCAACTCTAGATCTGTCATTCTAAGAACCGAAAAGAGATTTGGATATTTAAGTAGTGAATATGGAGGACAACAGTTTTGAGAGTGTGTCTGTGAAACAGCATAAAAATAAAAGATTGTTCATTTGCAGAACTTGTCAAGGGGTGGAAGCAACCACCCAGCCAAATGTCAGATATAATTATTTTATTCAAATGATACTACAGTTGAGCTAGGGAACCATCTTTTGAGAAGATAACTTAAATTTTTTTTTTTTTTTTAGATTTTGATATACTAAATTTTAAGTATTTAAAATCTCTTTTCTCTTAACAGTCTAAAAGTCTATTCTACACGGGGCATGGGTAAATATAAATAACACAGAAAAGAAAGGGATCTTCTGTGAGCTTGAGAAAGGTGGTTTTAGCTATCCCAACTGTATGATATTTTGAGTGCTTAAATGTCCTGTCTGTTGTCTCAGGGCAGGTAATTATAGGGACGGTATTTCAAAAGTGACTTCAGAAGAGTTTCATTTTCAGCTCTGAGATTGTCTGGATATACAATTAGATCAAACCCCAGGGAGGTGAGGACTGCAAAGGCAAGGATGATTGAGGCCCAGAATCATGCAGGGGACCACCTCCAGCCCACCTCGATAATCACAGGTCTCCTGCCACAATGGGCCTGACCCAAACCAGAGAGGCAGGGACAAAACCCAGCTCTATTTCTGGTCTTCTTGAAATAGACAAAGTTACACCAAGCTGGATGAATGGACTGCTGTCCCACAAAGCTTTCCATAACACTTTGAAAAGGTTTAGGAAAACCCATCTTTACTGCCACATGTTCAGGTTCTTTGATAGGATCACCCTAGTGAAAGAGGAGAGAAGGGAATCTTGGGAATCTTTGTGTTTCAGGAGATTCAAGGCCAGAAATATGACTGTCCCTGACCCCTGACACCCCCAGCTGGGGAATACAGAACCCAAATCTGCCCTTCAGCACCTACCGGCTCCTGATCATACCTTCTTGGATGCTATGGCAGTAGAAAAGGAGGACGGTGAGACAAAAAAAAACCTCTTTTGCTTTATTGAGGGGCTTTCAGAAAAATAATCAATCATCCTAATAATTACAAGCAAGGGTTCCACTTCAAAGTGTAAGCCTATGTAGCTTTTTGGTCACTCGACCCCATCCCCTGCTTTCCAGCAGGTAGAAAGAAAGATACTAGTTAAA
Source organism: Myrmecobius fasciatus (assembly GCA_023553655.1). Classification (NCBI taxonomy): domain Eukaryota; kingdom Metazoa; phylum Chordata; class Mammalia; order Dasyuromorphia; family Myrmecobiidae; genus Myrmecobius; species Myrmecobius fasciatus. The sequence goes on along the minus strand of JAJPUD010004827.1, from coordinate 178,777 downwards.
GCCAGGGAAGCTGGAGGCAGGCAGGAAGGAGAGAAAAGCCATTTTTCTAATACAGACTTTCATCATTTAAAATGCTTCAAATTTCACACCCTGAGATAATAGGCTGGTAGGCTACACTAAAATTAGGTTTGCTTCAAATGGGTTAATTCAAATACAACCAAGTCTCTAATTTCTTTAATGGGAAGGCCTTGCATTTACCCCTCTCCACCCTAGGAAGAACTTATGGAGTACAGTTTACTGGGCCAGGAACAAAGAACAAACCATATTTTAGTCCCAAATTCTTTAGCTCTGCATGGCATAAAAATAATCTCACCCTTTGATCATAAAATGTTCAAGCTGGAAGGAATCTTAGCAGTAGTCTGATCTGCCACTCCCTCTCCTCCCCCTTCTCCCCCTAACCTTACAGATGGGGAAACTGAGGCCTAGAAAAGTAATGGAACTTGATGCCCAAAAGTTTATACAAGCAAGTAGTAGAAACTAGGTCCTTCAATTCCCCAGGAATCCCCTGAACTAAAGAGCTGGAAAAAAAAAATGCCACTGTCACTAAAAATACGGGAAAACTTTTCATCCAATCAAAGACCTGGGTTAAAACTTCCATTCCCCAGTCCCCGACAAGTTCCTGAGTGCTTGTGCACATGAGCACCTGCACAAGCATGTACACACACACACACACACACACACACACACAACCACAACCACAACCACAACCACCCCAATTCAATTCTCTCAAGAGCAGGGAGCTGGCCAGCTGATTCCCTGGCAAAGCCAGCACAGCAATGATGAGGCAATAGGAGTTTCCAACTGATGAAAGCCAGATCAGCCCAGAGATGCAAATGTCTAATAAGGAAACAATTTAAATCTAGAACATCTGCTACCAGAGGGGTCCCAAGGAAGGGGCTCACTCAAACTTGGGTGGAGAAACCACTGGGCTCAAGCATTTACACTGAACCATGGTCCACATCTGCTTCCTCTTGGCTACAGCTTGTCAGGAAGGGGACAGGAATGCGGGTTGCTCTGAACCTGACATTATCAGTTCCCTTCTCCACTGACAATCCTCCAAAACATAAATGATGTTAACTGGAAAATGTTCAGTGAGGAGATTCTCTGGAAGTCACCCTGTTCTCTGATAAGCATGGCATTCGGAGATTCCTGCAGATAAAGGTGTCCAGAGAGAATTTATTCTTCTGGACTGCCAGACACAAGCACTTCTTGCCACTCCAGACATAAATACTTCTTCAGTCCTCAAATCAAGCTATGGAGAAGCCTAAAAAATCTTTCACTGCAGGTGGAGGCTGGGGAGAAGCTATGGCTGGGCAGTAGGGATGCAAACAAAAAGGTGACAATAAATTCAGAGAGCTCTGATGAGAAAGATAACGATTCACATTTGTGCTTCCATCTAGGAAAGATCACAGGTGGAAGGAAAGATTGCCCAAACCAGTTCTTTGAGGCTGGGCAGAAAGCCACCCATATCTGCAGAACTGAAAGTGACACATTCTACAATGTAGCTGCCAGGTTGGACACTTTTTAAGTGCAAATGGGGTCTATATTAGGTAACTATCTTTAGGGGAAGTAGGCAATATCAGCTCCTATACTTTCTTCCCAGCAATGCAGATTGGCTTGACAACCTTGGATGGTGGTATACATAAATGTCATTCACTTGAGGACCAATGACTCATTCTTCCTAGCTGTACAGATGGCAAAATAAGGCTTTATGGGTCCAAGAGAAATGAGTGTCTTTGTAAAAATCTGTGCTTCACTTACCCTGGTCAATTCTGGATATTCAGAGCCCAGACCCATTTAAATTCCACAGAAAGCTACAAATTCCAACTTGGAAAAGAGCATTAATTTATTAATAAAAATGGGAGTATTTCTCCCTTGAGAGTCTTAGTATTTGTGTAAATATTTGGAGTCTGAGTTAAAAAAAAAAAAAGCCACTGCAATATAGTTAAATTTACTTAACAAAGAATCTTTCAGTCTGAGTCTCAAATCCAGAATGTCTTATGGTGACTTCTAAACATGCCAGATCCTGGAATAGGAAATATGAATTTAGTGAATCCAATCTTAGAGCAAGGAGGTAGTCATCACAGATCATAAACCGAGGTCAAATCTGTCATGAGTTGGGACTTCAGTGGGAAAAGTGTTAAGTGCAATGTCAGGGATAAGGAGGGAGAAAAATCTACATTTTTTATTTCCAGTTCATCCCTAGCTCAACTAGAGTAGACTCTACAGACACACAAGTCCAGAGGGGCCAACCAGGAAAATAAGCATTTCAAGTCAAAATCAAGAGATTCTGCCCTTCCTGAAACCACATAAATGTAAGAAAATGAGTATCTGGCCTGCTGTTACTAAGGAGGAGCAGAGGTATTAACTCTGGCTCCTTAGAATATTTATCTTTTTGGACCTGATGCCTGGTGCTCCCACAAGGCCCCACTTCTAATGCAAGAATAACTGGACAAGCACCGTATAGTGAGACAGTGGAGTCCAGGTTCATCTTTATTAGTTCCCTCCTGCTTCATCATCCTTCTATGCTTCATCTTTCTCATAGAAGTAAGATTATGGAAACACCAGAGAAGTGTATCATTGGAAGGAATGGCACTGAACCTCAGAACCACGGTCAAAGCAGTGTCCAGCCGTGACTTCAATGGAGAAATATGTCTCTCTTCCTCTTGGAAGAGAAGTGGTGGGCCAGAAATGCAGAATGACGCATACATTTTCAGACCCCAACAATGTGCTCATTTGTTTGCTTCTGAGTGGACTGATTTGTTGCAAGGGAGGGTTCTATGGTAGAGGCAACTCACTGGGAAATAATCAAACATTATCAATAAAATATTTTATGAGATTTTTTTTTAACGGTCTGAAATGTAACTAAGATCCTACAGATAACAAGCTTTTTGAAGCACCTACTGTGTGTCCAACTAGACCATTACTTGCAAGGAGCTAGCTGCACTATCCTCAGGCCAATTCTGGGCTCCCATCACTGCAACCAAGATAAGGAGAGAGACTGCCTGATACTGCTGAAACATGTATAGTGATTAAGGAAAGAAGCCCCTGAAAATCCTCCAAGTCATGCTTGTACATTGTCAGAAAGGTGTCTCCAAGGCCAAGGTCAGTCCCAGAGTCTCCCAAGTAGACACACAGGTGTCTCATATATACAGGTATTGTTCATGTCTCAACCCTCACCTCCAGAAGCTTTAGGAGCCCCTTAGCTTGATGGGAAAGCAAAGAGCTGAGCTCCTGAAGGAGGGGCTCAACCCACAGGCCCAGGCAAGCTTCTTCCTGAGTCACTCCCAAATGGTGCCCCAGTCTCAGGCAGGCACAGCACCTGGAAGAAGTACTGGCCAAATACTGGGCCACCCATGGAGGAAAAGGGAGGGTGGAGGGCAAAAAATGCATAAGGCAAGATCCTGAAGCACCTACAATGACAAGGCTTGGCAGTCCAAGAAGAAACTGAAGAAAAGACATTTTAATGTCCTTAATTTACTTCTCTCTCTCTTTTTCCAGACTGGGAACAGAAAGGAGTGAGAATTGGGAACTCCCAGATTCAGGGCCTTGTCTCAAGAAGAGGGCTGTACCTTTCTTTCTGTACAAAGCAGACATCTGGGAAAAAAGATTCTACAACTTGCCTTCAAGTCAGATAATCTCTTAAAAATGCAGTTGCTTCCTAAATCTAATGCTAATCCCCCCCAATGCAATCTAATCCTGGTTTCGCTAGCCCTCTTTCTGAGATCTCCCAGTGGAGACCAGGTGGCCATCATCATATTGATGAGGGTTTTCCCCCCATAGAAATGGAAAAATACATTTTGAGTCTACTTTCCAACATGCACTCCCCTGAAAGGATAACTCACTGAGATCATCCTCCAACTTCACTAAAGCTAAAACCCCTCTAAGCTGGGGTCTCCCATTTATGCTGGCCACTGATATAGCCCTTCAATATACTGACCAAAAGATTCACATAATTTTCCCCTTTCTTCTTGACAACTCCCTCACATGCCAGGAAGAGGAGAGACCCTGAGTTCAGGCTCGGGAAAACTTCAGTGCAAGTCTTGCTTTGGAAAGCCCCTGGCTCTGTACCCTAAGTCAGGTAAGACTCATATGCTGGTATGCACCGGTCACTGAATACGGAAATGCTTTGTATCAGAGAACATAGAGGTCTGGATCCTAATCTCATGAAGGAGACAAGATCAGTCAGCTGAGAGTCACACTACAGAAGGCCTAGCTCCATGGCTAACTTACTGTGAGCTTGGACAAATCCTTTCCATTCTCAGATCCTTTGTCTTCCCTCCATTAAAATGCAAAATTGTAAACAGTGAATATTAAATTTTAAAGATATTTAATGAAATTAAAAAAAACATAAAACATTAAAAACAACAACAACAACAAAAAAAAAAAAACAGGCAGAGAGACAAAAAGAGAAAGAGACAAACAGAGAGAGAGAGAGATTGAGATTCAACCTTCCTTGACCTTCCCATAATCTGGGACTCTTGGGGAAACAGCTGGTAAGATTTCTAAACACCCAAGAGGTGTTAGGATTCCTTAGGCTGAAATCCCAAAAGGCGATAGGTTTTTCTCTCTAGCTTTCTAAGACAAGCCCAGCTCTCAGAGAACACAGATGGGGGAGGGTGCATCTCCAAAGGGAGGAGGAAAGAGATAGAAAATCCAAAGCAAACAAGCAACAGAGAGAGCTCTCCTATCCAGAGAGCTAGCTCCTCCAGCCTCAGAGTAGGACATGTACATTTTCTGAGTGGTTCGTACAAAGGGTTTTCCTCACAACTAGCATCTATTAAGCACCTACTATGTGCAAGACACTGTGCAACCCTGCAAAGTTGGAAGTACAAGGGGCAGGTAAGTATTCATATCCCCATTTTACATTTTAAGCAGGAGCAGAGCAGGCCTGAGTCTTTCTGCTCCATGGCCCTGTCACATTCTACTCTAGGCCTCATGAGCACTGGAAGTTACATTCAGGAGGGACTTAGGTTAGATACAAGGAAGATTCTGTAGGCAATGACTCTCGGTCAGATCCTGAGATGGGTTATTAAGAATAAGGCCTGTTAAAATAGAAGCCACTCAAGTACTATCTTGCCCGAGAGCAAGGAGGTGAACTCATAACCTGGTTAAGGGTTTATGATGTTTTAAGGATTTTATCAAAAGGATGAGGTTAATAGCCTCTGTGTGTTTAAGCATTTTTTAAATGACACAAGACAAGGGTTGATAGAGGAGTATCTATGCAAACAGCTATTCTTTGATTTTTCTCCAGCACCTCCAGAACTTTCTTTTCAACAAGGTTCTGGAGCCAGAGGACCCAGGTTCAAGTCCTACCAGGTACTTGTGTGCCTTTGTGTGGCTTTTCTTTTTCTTTGCAGCCACATCTATAAAACGTAGTGGCTAGACTAGATGGCCTCTGAGGCCCCTTGTGGCTGTCAATCTCAAATCCTTTCTTGCCATGGCTTCTGGTTTGATCTGGATCTCCCATTCAAACATCATCAACTTGGGGTCAGATGATAAGAGAAAGGACCCCAAGGCCATCCAATGCACTATTTGGGCACCCTAAGGCCCAGAGAGTGACAAGCAGAGTCAGCATCTGAACCTAGGTCCTGAGCCAGCCACACACTATGTGCTCAGTTCAGAATAATGGGGATATCACCCAGAGGGTTCTAGAACATCGCACCCAGACTCAAAAGAAACTGCCTTAGGGGTCTAAGATCCCCTGGCCCAATAAACACTGACTTCTCTGGGAGCTTTTAAAAACTCCTTTGACCAGCACAGTACCTGCATTTCCTGTTGTTCACAAAGAGGCTGGAAGAGGAAGTAGCAGCTAAAGTCAAATTTGTTTTTCATGCAATAAAGCACCGACATCATGGAACATCCTCTTGTGCAACTAGAGGTGATAAGGCCCTGAAGACCAGAGATGTGCAGATCTCAGATGCCCAATGAAGACAAACCCCAGTTCTTCTAAGAGAATATTTCATTCTTCAAATAGAAGAGTCTACTACCAATCCTCTGCCTCCATCCCATCTCCCACTTGCAAAAGAGAACCCTAGCTCAAAGTCATTCTCTCACCCAAAAAGGCTTGGAAAGTCTGATCAAACTCCTGCCTTACAAGAACAGAGTACATAGTTTTATGCAACAGGCTACAGTGAAATCAGGCAGCTAGTCAGCACAGTGGATGGAGTGGCAGGCCACACTTAGCTGCACGACACTGGGCAAGTCACTTAACTCCGCTTGCCTCAGTTTCCTCATATAAAATGAGCTGGAGAAAAAATTAGCAAACCACTTTGGTAGCTTTGCCAAGAAAACCCCAACAAAACCCTAAATGGGGTCTGACACAACTTAAATGACTGAACAATAGTTCCTATATATAAAAGTATTTACAGCAGTACATTATTGTGGTAGTGAAAAATTGGTGGAGGTAATGCCTGAACAGACGTACGTGTGTGTGTGTGTGTGTGTGTGTGTGTGTAAACATTATTATGAAATAAATAGATCCTAAAGAAAATTTTACACAAGACCCACAATCATGGAAAGAAAAACAGTGAGGTGAACAACACTCCCGAATTCTGAACCAATCAATTAAAAAGCATTTGTTCAGGGCCCATTATGTGCCAGGGTCAGGAGTTACAATGACAAAACACTCCCTAGTCTCAAGGAGCCACAGGGAACAACTGAGAGCAAACCTTTAACCTCTCAGCAGAAAGGGGACAGACAAGTGCAGAATGAGGCAACCATTTTCAGACATGGGCAATGGAGGAATTTGTTTTACTTTTGTTTTACTTGACTGTACATATTTGTTAGTGGAGAAACTTCAAGGTGGCTTGGGAGGAAGAGAAAGAGAGCGAGAACTATCACCCACAAAACTTTTTAAAAAGATTCTCCCAACTGGCCTCCCAACCCCCTGCTTATTTATGTGACCTTGGCCACACAGGACCTTCTAAGACCTTCGCAATCTGCATTATCTGGCTTCCTGGGTGAGGATGGAAAGAGAAAATCCTTGAACTGCTTTGTAACCATAGAGCATTCACTGTTGAATGTCAAAACCTATCAGTGTTGTAATCAAAACCCATCCTTGGCTTTTTCAACTGGGGCTCTCCCACAGACTCCAGAGCAAACCTTCACCGGGACCTGTTCAATGTCCTAAGGACCTTCTTGTGACATTCCTCTTAACACTACAGGAGTTATGTAAGACACAGGCCATCCCGCTATCAGCTCTCCTTCTCTCTCATGATTTCTCTTCCTGCTGAGATCTCCCTGTGCAAGTCTATGCCTACCACAAATCTTACCTTCACCCTGATCCACAATTCTCTTTTGTCAGAGATAACAGTATTCTAGAATCCACAGTCATTTTACACACCAGGATAAATGGTGACATGAGAAACGATAGGGTTTTGTCCCAAGGAGAAGGTAAGTTTGCTAAAAGTGACAGGGAGTTTCCCAAAGCCGACCCATCCCCTTCCTCCTCTCCAGGTAATGAATGGTTCTGCTCACTGGTCAATCCACAGCATCTGCCCAAGATACACACACCAGAGAGGCCATTTCACAATGGAGAGAACAGACCAATGTGCCGCCTGTCCATTCAAATGCCTATCAATCAGGGCCTTGACAAGAGACGAGTCATCAATAAGACCACTAGAGAAACATAAGACACAGATCTAGTTCCATTCTACTCAACTGTCTAGACCCATTTCCTCTCCCTAGTGACAACGTCCTCACCCAGATGCTCAGGGCAATCCCTTGGCATCAAAACAGGCAGTTTCCTAATGAATAAACAGAAATGAAAACTGCCTATAGGGTAACAAACTAACAAGCCTCCTTTCAAAGTCCATCTTGGGAACCAGACCACCTAGTTCTTGATTATCCAGTGCTCCCTGGAAGCTTCAGGAAGGTTGGGACAAGGGAGAGGAGAAAAGGCAACTTTGCATAGGTCAACCCCAGAAAAACAATCCACATCTCATCTCCTCTGGGCTCCAGGGACCCAGCAGGGTGAGGGCGTCATTGCTCCCGGCTACAGAACACAAACTTGCCTGTGAGATGGGATGGCAGTGGGAGCCCAGCTGCCTGGGACAAGGGGAAGAGCTGTTCCTGACACTGACTGATAATGGTGGGAGGCGGGTAATACCCTGCAACAGATGTGGGGAGGAGAGTTAGGGACCCAGAAGAACAGCAAAAGGGAAGGAAGAAGACCAGATGCCAACACCTGGTTCGTTACCAAGAAATCACAAGCAGCGGCTGTTCCACCCTGTCTTTGGGGGCCAACAGCTCCCTTTTTCTGGAGTAAGTTGGGATTACTTCAGGAAATGGGGACCTATGACCACCACTACTCTTTTTTTTCCCCAAGAATGTGTGTGAGATCAAATACTTCCCAATTACATTTTTAAAAACTTTAACGTTCATTTTTTTAAATTTTGAACTCCAAAATCTCTCCCTCCTCCCCACCCCCTTCAAGCCCTTGAGAAGGTAAGCAATATGATGTCAGTTCTACATGAATCACCAATACTAGAGTTTTTTTTGGGGGGGGAAAGGGACAACATTCCATCAGTAAGCAATTAAGTGCCTACTATGTAGGAATACAATGACAGAAATGAAACAACCCTCACTCTCAAAAGACTTATATCCTATCCAGAAAGATAGCATTTATGCATCTAGGTTCATATATAATATAGTAAAAGGAGATTCCAGAAAGAGGCACTAGTAACTGGTTGGAGGCAGCCCTTGAGCTGTGTTTTGATATAAATTAGAATTCCAACATGCAGAGGTGAGGAGAGAATATATCCCAGGTATAAGGGAAGCAGTTTAAGGAAAGGCAGGAGAAGGAAGTGTGTGTGTGTAAGGAACGGCAAAGCCACTAGAGCTGGAACACAGAGTGCAAGATGGGAAGAAATATCACAAGCCTGAAAAAGTGGGCCTGAGCCAAACTCTGAAGGACTTTAGTTTTCACTGGATCCTAGACGTCACAGAGAGTCCCAGGAGTTTAGTAAGCAGGGGATTAACAGAGGCAGTCCTATGTTTGAGGCAGCTGGGTGGGAGATGGATTGGAGACAGGAGACCTGGGGGGGGGGGGGCACGCAAGGAGAACACTGAACAGACTACTGCAAGAGTCCAGAAGGCTCATTCTATAATTCTCTTTAATGTCCATACACACAGAGATGATTAACCCTAAATCCTTTGATAAGACCCTTATAACATGAGGCGATAATCGAGGGTGATAACTATATAAGTGGCGAGGAGGTGGGTATAAGAGATGCTGTTTTGGCAGAACTGACAAGCCTTGTCAACTAATTGACTGCTGAGGGAAAAGTCAGAATGGCTCTGAAGAGATGGATCTGGGTGATTGGAAGGATGCCCTGGGCAGGAACAGGCGAGTCAATAAGAGGAGGGAGCTGCTGGGGAAGAGCTAACAAGCCTTGTCTTGGGCCTGTTGAGCTAGAGCTGCCTAAGGGACAGCCAATAAGAAATGTCTGCCAGGCTGTTAGTAATATGAGACTGGAACTCAGGAGAAAGAGGGGTTGGCTAGATGGAGATGAGTATCTGGGATGTGCATCATCTAGGTGCCCAGTCATTTGCACAGAGATGATAATTGAACTCATGGGAGCTGCTGAGGTCACCAAGAGAAAAAGAAGACCCAGGTCAGAGTGTGCATTAGGGTTCCACCCAGTCAGGGAGCAGTATCAGGGACAACAAAGGCCATGGAGAAGTGGTCAGACAGGTAGGAGATGCAAGGGGAGCAGGGTCATAAAAACTCAGAAAAAGAGTATCCAAGAGAGGCAGGTGAGCAAGTACTAAGTGCTGAAGAAGAGATCAAGATGGATGAGGACTGAAAAAAAACTATGAGATGAGCAATGAAGAGATTATTCCAGGGCAGCTAGGGGATGCCTTGAAGTTAGAAGGGCCCGAGTTCAAATCTGGCCTAGACAAGCCTTGACACTTACTGTGACCCTGTACGAGTCACTTAACCCTGCTTGCCTCAGTTTCCCCATTGGTAAAATGAGCTGGAGAAGGAAATGGCAACCAGTCCAGTATCTTTGCCAAGAAAACCCCAACTGGGGTCAGGAAAAGTTGGACCCAACAAGTCCAATGCCCTCATCTTCAAGATGAAGAGATTGGGACTCAGAGGTCAAAAAGCCTTGTTCTGCTTGGTGGCAGAAATGGGATCTGACCCTGAGTAGCTAGCTATTCCTAACTCCAAATCCAGTGCTTTATCCACTCCGACCTTTTTAAGAAGTATGAAGAGAAGAAATAAAGATAAGGAGACACAGCCTTGCTTTTTTAAGGCTGAAGAGAACTGGGTACTTTATGCCCAACAAGACATGAAGGAGGGAGTTTAAAACAAATTTCATGAGCCACTGACCTGGTTTTTACAAGATGCCACATATAGAACAAAAACATAGGTGTGGAAACCCAACCTAGGACTGCAAATGCAGGACAGTGGGACAATGGGGGTGGACTGGGAGACATCAGGCAAGCCTGAAATATCAGAATAGATCTCTAATCCAGTTCCCACATTTGCAGTGATTCAATCTTCCTATAGCAGTTAAAAAAAAAAATGTTTCCACATTGGCCAACTGGAGTCCCAACCCCCTTTCCACCTCCCTTTGGAATCTCAGCTAAGAATCTCCTTTTTTTTTCTCTCATTTCTGTCTCCATCTCATTATTTTAACTCTCTAGGGGGGCTGGGGAAGCCCATTTGCTGAGGTAACAACCAAAGGAAGCAAGAGTATAAAGCCCTTTCCAACAGACAGCATGAAAATGCCTCTTCTCTCTCCCCGTTCCCCCGCACCCCCTAGTCTATAGTGGAGAACTCCAGTTCTCACCCTCTTGGAGCTGAGCACCATGATCACAACACAAAGGCCCCTCTGTCTGGCTCACTCAACATGGGGCAGGCCTTTTTTTCTAGCCTTTCACAAGCTAGAGTGTAAGAGTTCTCTGTGCTACCCGCTCCCCAGAGGTCCCAGGTTGAGGGCTGGGTTGAGAAACCCAGATTAAGAGGATGGGTCCCTCTTAATCTGACCCGGATGGGGCTCAAGCCCCAGAAATTAAACCCATCCCCAATGAGAGATCCTTTCTCCTCTCTGCTCCACTACTCAGACAGTCCAGGGGAGAAAATGCCCTTTCCTTCTCCCAGAACTCTTTTTTTTTTTTTTTTTTTTAATCACAAGACAGAGAGTCAGCAACTTAGTCAGTTCCAGCTTGAAAGAGCTATTCGAAGCCAACAGGAGAGTCAGACTGTCTCAGAGGGGTCTTAGCTGCTGCCAGCCACAACCAACTTTTGCCCACAGTCAGTGATTCAGACCCACAGCAACACTCCACACCCACCTAGGGCTACCATCTATTGTACCCAACTCTTTGCTGCCTCCCCCCTTGTCCTTGTGCCAGGCACTGTGCTAAATAAGTGGTAGGGGATAAAAAGGGAACATTAATCTGTGTCTTTAGGGAGCTTCCATTCTAATGGGGGAGATGACATATAACTAAGTGCTCTTCTGAAGGTAGCAGCAGGCTTCAAACCAGAACAAATCTTTCTCTAGAAAGGGCATCTATCCCTCACCCTGAGCCCCCCAGATACTCTAGTCTGACTTCCTGTGGGTCCCCAGCATATGGGAACATTATTCTGTCTTCATGTCAATGATTGGGCATCTGGGGAAGGTCTGTTGGACTTTCTAAATTAAACTTAGGACACTAAGTTTTGCTGCCATTCTCCATAAGAAAGAAGCTCAGAGAGGGAGGTAGGGAAGCAAATTTAGTCCCTTAAAAGGACTAATCTGTTACACACACTTGTCTCTACTTATTATATAGTGGCAGGGATTTGTTAGCAAAGAACTGAGGCGTACAGGCACCATGGAAAGCTGTTAAACTAGTCCTAGTTATGACCAGAAGGAAGAAAGCCTCACATGAAGTGGCTCTGTTTAACTCTAGTATTATTTCCCTTAAGGAGAACAAATTTAAATTCTCTGTCTCCTAGAGTTCACAAGGATAGATCATAGTGGAATCATCCTCTAGACTTTCCGCTCTCTAAAACTTATTATCTAACCAGTTACCAAGCCTTGTCAAACCCATGTAGAGGGATGGGTCTGGAGTCAGGAAGAGCTGAGTGTAAATCTAGCCTCAGGCACTAGCTGGATGACCTTAGGCAAGTCAATTTACCTCTTATCTGTCTCAGTATATCCAAGTATAAAAGAGGGATAATAGCACCTAATTTACAGGGGTATCAAGTAGATCAAATGATCTCAACTTCCACTCTCCTGTCTCTAATCCATCCTCCACAGAGCTATATAAATGATCACTTATACAATGCAAAGCCCTGACAAAGTCATTTCTCCAGCTCAAAAATTCTCAATGGCTCCCTTGTTGTCTCTGGGATAAAATACAGAGTCCTCCTCCTGGGATTTAAAACCTTCCACAATCTGTCTATTCTAGTCTAGCTGACCAGCTATTTCCCATCCATAACATCCCACTTCTCCCCTTCATACCTTTATACAAGTCGTCCAAAGTCTCCTTTGTCTGGAATGTACTCCGTTCCCTTCTGCTGAATTCCTAGTTTTATTTATTTAGTAGGTAAAACTTAATAAAACTTTGTTTTATAAAAAATATATAAATTAAATGTATATGACATATGTAAAATATGCTTTTATTTCTTAGTAACTTACTTTGTATGGGCTTAGATTCATTATGGCATCACCTCAGCATTCCCACTCTTCTCCTAACCCCACCCCAAACTGAATGCAATGCATGGCAAAACCTAGCCCACAGCATTAACAAATGCTCTTCCCATCCGACTGATCAGAGGACCATTTTCTTTAGCACAACAGACCAGCTCCTTCTCCCTATGATTCCACTGGCAGGAGGTGGAGATGCCCTAAAGGCCCAGAGCTCAGGAACCTAAAACCAAAAAGCCATCCTTCCCAGCAAACCAGAGAGGAATAACCCAAAGAGATGAGGACTTGCCACCCCTGAAGCTACTATACCTCAATTAAGAATTATACTATGATAACCTACATTAAATGCTTTGCAAACCTAAATCATTAGGTAGGGATAAGGATAGGGACTGGGCCTGTGATTTCATCGACTTAGGAAGCTCTTATTACAAGTAGACTCCCCTGCCAATTCGGCTTAGCACCTTCTCTACAATTTTTAATCTTAGAAGACCTGCCTATAGCCTGGAGAAGTTAAAATGACTTGCACAGAGGCACACAGCCAGTAAATGTCATGAGGAGGTCTCAAGCCAAAGCCCTGCCAGCTCGGGGATCAACTCTCTACTATGCGACACTATCACTTATCTGCTCCCATTGTCCAGTCCCTGGTGAGATGAAATATCCTAATTACTACTCAGTCCTGTCCTCTAGGGTGCTGTGGAGTGAGAGGCCAATGTCTTTGGTGCCTATGGGTTGGGTTATTTCGGGTCAGGTCAATGGTCTGAGCTGTGAGGAGAGTTAGGGATCCTACTGGTTTGGGTAGGGTGGGGTGTGTATGTGTCAAGCAAACACCAAGTTCAGTGACCTGAGCAGACACTGAACCAGATCAAAATGATGGGCTCAGACTGGGACAGCCAGGTAGCACAGTGGATAGAGTACTGGGCCTGGAGTCAGGAAGACCTGACTTCAAATCCAGACCCACACTTATTAGTTGTCACTGAACCCTATTGCCTCAGTTTGCTCATCTGTCAAATGAACTGGAGAAGGAAATGGCAAACCGCTCCAGCATCTTTGCCAAGAAAACTCCAAAAAAGAGATCATGAAAAATCAGACAAGACTGAAAACAACAACACAGAAAATTATCACCAGGCCTCCTGAAATGAGCCAGAAAGAACCCAGGCTAGCTGTTCCCAGAGATGCAGAAAATGATCATTAGAAACCTGCTCAGGAGTCAAAAGCTGGAGAAAAAAAAAAAAATCAAGAACAGCCTGTCCCTCTAAACTAGCAGCATATTTCAGAACCAGCCAGCTCTCCACACCTTATCACTCACCCGGCATCCAGAGTCTGACTCTCACCTGGGTGAGGCACATCAGCGACACAAAATGGTGTGAGCCAGCAGGGCCAGCTCTCCAGCCTGGCTGAGAGAGCAAGAACCCAATCCAAGACATGTGGGATGGATGGTCTATGCATTAAAGAGCTTTTAAAGGCTTGGATGGCTTTCCTCTGAGGCCCAGGAACTTGGCTTTTGCTAAGTCAGCTGGGGAAGCTGCTGACTGACCCACTCTTTTCAAAGTACTCCAAAGCCCTAGAAACTTGATGGTTAGGCAGCCAGCTGCCAATCACTTCTTCAAAGCCCTCCAGCTCCTTGAGGACAGGGACAATCTTTGGTGTTTGCCTTGCTCCATCTAGAATTTAGCCCAGTGCCTTAGCTAAAGGAATGACTGCTGATTGAGGGTCACCTTCCAAATTCAATTTAGAGCTCTAGACCCTTGGGAGGGGCAAGGGAAGAAAAACTCATGGGTTCAGAGATTTAGATCGGGGAAGGGCCTCGAGGCTGTCTAATCTATCTCCTCACTTCACAAATGAGGAATCGGAGACCAGGTCACACAAATGACAAAGTCAGGATTCAAAGCTAGACCAGACTCCATATCTAGTGCTCTATTTGGTCCCACAGCTGCCTCTCATCCTAAGGGAAGGTTTCTTACAACCTCCCAAACTCCCTCACTCTCCTAGTCTTGGTTATTTATTCTAAACTCTGGACCAGTTCTGACTCACTCAAGTCCCAACCTATCCAAACATGAGATCCCAACTCAAAGCCCCCAACAGAGGAGAGGATGAAGGCAGGTCTTGTTTTGGAGTCTACCTGACATCTCTACCTCTCCTCCCAAGCCCCACAGGCTTATAACAAACAAGTCAGCCTCCATCCCATAAGAACACCACCACCTGTTCTACCTGTTCAAATTGGATCAGGCAAGAAAGCTGTATACTCAGGGATTTGCTATGGGGCTGAACAGACTAAAAGAGAGCTAAGGAGTTGGACCTTGCAGAGGTGTGGCTCTGAATCTGGCCCCTTAAAACAAATGGGGCTGATTGCAACATCCCCTATCGCCCTGAAATGACATGGAGTGTTCAGGGGTATTAGTAGGCTGCCTAAGGAGGAAAGGTGGCATAATCATTCCCTTTTAAAATAACTCACTTATTATTTGCTGCTCCTCACTCCCAACTTGTCCAAGAGCAGGGCTTTTCAGATTTTCCCTCATCCTATTAGGGACCACTATAATCCTGTTCTTCTATGGAATAAGGCCCAGGACTTTGATTGGCACTAGCAAGGCCCTAGCCTGCTCCCCACAAGTCCCAGCCCTGCTCTGGGCCCAGCCTGCTTCAGCCAAGCAAGGAAACTCTGAAATAACACACCAGATTTTCTTCAACCTTCTGTTCCCCTCAAGGTGACCAAAAAAAAATAAAAGATGCATCAGAAATCAGACAAAAGATTCTGATACAGAGCTTTTAAAATTCGGCCAATTTCTGGGAAGGCACAGAGCCTTGCCAGGAGAAGAAAGGTTAGGGAAAGGTGAAATCCAGGTAACTCTAGCCAAAACCAGTAACTTTCCAGATGCAGATTGGAGGTTTACACCCGTCTAGAAAAGCCAGACAGGTAAGAGGGCTGAAGCAATCTTTAGCAGCTAGTCAGCTACCCCCTGCTCCAGAGGCTGCTTTATGACTGGCCTGGAGAGTTGAAAAACTACTGCCCTGGGCCTGGTTTAAATTACACCAAGTCCTCTACTAGGACCCAGCTGCAATCAGCACTCCATAGCCTGCTGAGCCACTGCCTGAAGCTGGACCAGTCAGACCCCAGGACTGGTGAGTAAAGCAAGTGATGGCTGTCTGCCCTGCAACCTGCCTGGGAGGCGTAGAAGGGGGGTGGGAAGACACAGTTTAGCTAGCCAGGCTTGGGTGATCCTCACATAGCTTCTAAGACCCTAAATATGTCCCTCCCTCCCTTTACAGCCCCCCACTCCAGCAGCACAGGCAAATAGCAATTATTCCTTAGATAAGCAGCTTCTACCATTCTGAAAAAGAGCTCAAATCTTCAGGGAAAGAGAGGGCAAGGAAAAGTTGTTATGTGACTCTTCCCAGAGCACATTTCTATTTGAGCAAGAGCTCTGCTAAGAAGGATGGGGAAAAGGAGGAGGGGGTGAGAGAAAAGAAAAAAAGAGGCAGATAGAGAGAAAGATAGATACAGAGAGACAGAGAGGAAGAAAGAGAAAGAGACAGAAACAGAAAGAAGAGGAGAAAGGGAGAGACAGGAGAGAAAAACTGAGACTCATATATTCCTCTCTGTTTTTGTCAATCTATTCCACCTAGTAAATCTGGACACTTTCAGCAACAAGGCCCCTTACCACTCTCCCCTAACAGTAAAGGGCTGCTCGGAGATTTGCCAGAAAGCAGAGGGGCCCCCAGGGCTCTAAGGGGGATAAATTGTCCTTTGGGAAAACTGAGCAACAGGTTTCAAGGCCACCCTGTCAGTCCAGTTCTTTCCACAATGCTTTAAGTAGGCAAGCAAAGACCAGGAACTCAGGGGATTATCTGGGGCAGGTTCTACACAAGAGTTACAGAGAACAGCAGGAAGAAGGTGTCAAAAGCACTTGGGGGGGGGGGCGGGCAGGGCCATCCTGTTGGGGCCCAGCATCAATTAACAACACACAGCAAGGTGTAGCATTGAGACTGCCCATATATTTTCAAAAGGCCTCACCACCATTTACACACTGTTCCCAGCTGGTGGTTAGTCAGCTGGATCAGTACAGGTGGGGAGCATAATTCACCAAGCTAATCCGTGACTCCTAGAATCCTGGCAACAAGCAGTCCTTTTTTACAAGGCCATTTGCAATGCAAAGCAACTCCTTTGCAACCCTAAGAGCATAGTAATGCCAGCGGGGAGGGGGACAGAAGCAATCTGGGCACCTTACACTCTATGGGGCAAGGGAGCACTGAGTAAAATTATTTCAGTTGGCAAATCAATCGGCATTTAGTAAGCCCCTACTATGTTCTAAATTCAAGCCAGTTTCAGGAAACTTGTATTTGTTTCTGAAAATAGCAGTCCACTCTGGAAATTCAGAAGGGGGAAGATGAGATGAATGAGGGCAAGATGGAGGAGCTGGGGCCTTCCATCCTCTTCCAAACCAGCTGATCCATTTATATCTACTCAATATTTATTCAGTGTCTACTAGAAAAGTGCTTTTAGATGTCTCAAGGGAAGAAAAAAAGTAGAAATAAATATTGCACACATCCCATGTAACTGGCACCACTACTGCCAATCGATGAACGCTAAACACTTTGCTCCTGTTAGAGGCTGCTTCCAAAGGCCCTGAAATTGACAAAAATCATCAAAGAAAGTGTGGAATGAGCCTTGGGTTCTAGATCGGGTTCTGACATTCACCACTGAGTGAGAGCCTCGTTTCCTTATGTGCAAGAAGGAGATAAAATACTTGCAACCACCTACCTTGTTGTGAGCAAAGATTCTTAAAACACTAAGGAAATGTGGCCCCCAGTGCTCCCAACCTTCCCAGTAAGCATATCAAGGCATTTAAAAATCTGGCTGCAATTGGGAGTAATACAAAATAATTTTTTTAAGTCCCTGACCCACTTAATCGAAGCTTATACACCCCCTGCGTTGGGGCTTTCCAGATGGGCCCTCTCCGTCTGCCTAAAAGACAGAACCTCTAGGGTCCCAAATTGGTACCCCTTTTCCTCCATGAGAATGGAGCAGACAGCCAGACTGAAGCTGTAGCTCAGGAAAGCTGGGGCCACGGTTAAAGAATAGGGACACAATTCCTACCTGGACGACAAGCTGGCGAAATCCCCGCCATCCAACAGCCGGATTTTGCAGAACAGCATGCCATTCACGAATGGGACCGCCGTCAGCTCCTCCAGAGTAAAAGTAGTTTGAAATTTAAATTTCTTCTTCTTCATCAAGAAAGCCATGGGCAAGTTCCCTGAGACTGTAACCCGGTACCGTGGATCTAAAACAAAACAAAACAACTACCTAACAGTCTCCTTCCCCACCCTCTTTTCTTAAAAAGGAGAGAGGAGAACAAATAGGCCCCAAAGTCGTCAGTCAAATGCAAAGAAATGGGTGCCAAGCGGAATGGGGGGTAGGGAAGTCTCAGTTTGAATAAGCACAAAGTCTCAAGTTCAAACGCCTGGGTCTCTTCACTCGGGTGAAGCTGGCCCAGGATGGGAGCTCACTGCCTCCAAAGGCTTTGCAGGAGGAGGAGGAGCAGAGAGGGAACAATCCGTGCATCTCCAAGGGGAGAAGAAAGAAACAAAACTCCAGAAGGCTTCCCAGGTCAGAGACTTCGCGGTGGTCCCTTGAGGAGCGCGCTTCGCCGCATCGAATCTAACCAAGCGTCCCCCAGTCCATCCCCTGCCAATTCCACTGAGGGCCGTCCCCCGAGCTCAGCTCATCTGTCAGAAAAGGGTCCTGGAAGGTTTCTGCAGTCCCATGGAAGGAGAAATCGGGAGACTTTGGGTCCAGTCCGCTGGGATTCCTCCTCCCCACCTCCCCGCCCCCAAACCTGTTAGGATAGAGGGAGCGAGGCCCGGCTCGCTACGGCTCGAGGCGACGGCACCTTCAACACTTGCCCTTCCTCCTGGAATTTCAAAATCGCCCGGGGAGGGAACCCCGACTGCAGGAGAAAGGGGGGGTTCCTCGAAGCTCTCTGGGGGTGGGGGTAGGAGAGACGGAGGCACCGAGGTTCCAATCCGCCTCCTGGGGGGCGGAGGCTTCGTCTCCTCGGACAGCTGGGTCCAGCCTCAGCACAGTCCCCTTCCCAGACCCCGGACCATTCTGGACCCGAGCGCCACGGAAGGATTCAAGGGCTTCACCGCACCCTACAGCCCGCGCCAGCAGCCCACCCCTCGTGCCCCCGGGGCCTTGGCTGGGACGAGCTGCGGGCTCCTTCCAAAGCAACTCTCGGCGCTAGCCCAGCCACTGAGCGCCGCGCAGCAGCGCCCCCACCGCAGCAGAGCTCCCACGCAGCAGAGCCCCGCCGTCCGTAACCGCTCCGCTCCCTACGCAGTGCCGGCACCCGCGGGAGAAGCGAAGAGGCGGACGGCTCCCCTACCAGAAAGCCGGCCCCGCAGCCGCCCGCGTAGCAGAAGGAAAGTGGTGAAGGGAGGGGAGGGCGGGGAGGAGGTCCGCATATAAGCTCCACGATTGGCCCAGTCAGAAAGGGCGGGAGTGAAGGAGAAGCGCTGTCCAGGATTGGTGAGATGGAAACGGAGAGGGAGGGCCCAGGTGAGGAATAGGTTGATTGGATTTGAGTGATTGTTTGGAGGAGGAGACTGAGCCCGCCTCCTTCCCTTAAGCTCGGTGGAAGAGAAAGGGAGTCTGGCTGGAGAGGGATAGAGGAGTGATGTGGGAGGTCGAGTTGGGGGGAGGTGGGCACGCGGGGTAGCGGGAGGAGGAGACGGGACAATAGGAGAGAAAGTGGAGTCGGGGCTGGAATGAAGAGGCTAACAACTTTAGGATGCAGTCAGTGCATTCAGGGTTTAATAAAAGTGCTCAGATTTGTGCGGGAAGCCAAAATCAATAACAAGGCACAAAAACCCTCCCCTCAGAGCATCCCTAGACCATCCTGTCTGATGGAAATAACTACACCAGCCTCTGCACCTCCCCTCCCCCAATTCTGGAAGAACTTTTGTAATTAATCAGTACTTCTTGTGAAGGGCCTTCTCTGGTTGTCTTGAATGAGCCTTTAAGTTTTTAGGGGTTTTACCAGCATGTTGTGTTCCTTAGCTTCTGAGCTACAACTAAAGCTTCTTCAAGCCTAGCAGGGACCTTTCCCCACTGTAGATATTGTGTAAATGATGCTAATTTAGTATAATTGTTTCGACAAGATATGGGCCCTGCCGGCGGAGGACTGCTAGACAGACTGCTCAATTATTCCTCAGACATTGTGCCTACCCATTTCTTATTTGGAACTGTTCTCTCCCCTGGGACGAGAGGCAAATCACAGGTGGACATACCACTCCTACAATAATCCTCACATTCACAAAAGAGTTGTTTCACCTTCCTCCTCCACCTCACCTTTCAGGTTCAGCTCAGTTCTGCCGGGCTGAAGGTAAGGAACCTGCAGCTCTTGATCCCAGGGGTGAGATTTGCAAAGAGATAAGTAGCCATCCCTGGGCTAACTGCCTCCATTAGCCTGTGAACACTAGGATTGTACAGGTAACCACAGTAACAGAACAGAGCTCATCCCTCTGTGGCATGTGGACTGGGCTCTTGGATGCTTTCCCTGCCTTCTTCCATCCCTTTCCTTTTGGGGCTCCAGGCAGGGGCCAGCAAGTTTCATCCCGGTGTCTGATTTTGCAGGCCTGGAGGAATGAGGGAGTAGATTCTTGGACTCTGATTGTAACTGCTTTCTATCTGAATATGTAACAGGACTGGTACAGGGAAGGGTTGTGTGAATGATTGGAAGGCTTTTCATCAGTGCAGTCCAACACCAGCTGGGACCATTCCCTAAAGATCCAAAGCAGTTTGGAAGCATCCCAGCCACAAGGGCTCTGTAGCCCCTCTCTGCTTTCCCCTCCTCCTAAAGAACACCCCCCTCCCTGGTTCTGTTCACTGTTATCCTCCAGTCCTTGAAATTGGGCTGTTAGAAGTATCCCTAAGAAGTATGGACAGTATGGTGGGAGTCTTAGGCAAAGTGTGGATTAGAAACTGGAATCTTCTCTGAAAGGGTTTCAAATACACAAGGATATTAAATAATTTGAAGTCACAAGATCATAAGGGTGATTTAGTCAATTCTGTCTCAGAAATCAAAAGAACATATTTTTACAGAGGAGGAATGAAATCAAGTGATCAGGATGTTAGGGGGACTGGTGGTGTTGATAAATTCAGTTCAATTTGACAAATATTTATTAATCACTATTGAACATTAGGAACTGGGCCAGCTGGATACAAAAGCCAAAAAAGGAAATAGTCCTGACCTTCACAGATCTTCCATTTTATTGGCTGGATGCAGCATATATATATATATATATATAAATACAAAGTAATTTGAAGCCGGAGCAAACATTAACATTTGGAAGAATCTAGGAAATCTCCCAAGGAAGGGAGGATAAGGAGCTAAAGGAAGGTAAGAATTCCAAAAACTAGTGAAGAGTAGGTGGGAAGATAAGTGGAGAGCAAATGCTGACTTCTAGGAATGGTTGCTGTTTTAGTTGGACTGGATCAGAAAGGAGAGATCAGAAATTTGGTCTCCCAATTGACTCAGTAAATAAAATTCTAAGATTTTTTAGGTAAAAGGACCC
Organism: Myrmecobius fasciatus; assembly: GCA_023553655.1. Classification (NCBI taxonomy): domain Eukaryota; kingdom Metazoa; phylum Chordata; class Mammalia; order Dasyuromorphia; family Myrmecobiidae; genus Myrmecobius; species Myrmecobius fasciatus. The sequence continues at coordinate 157,565 of JAJPUD010004827.1, read as the reverse complement.
TTATCTAATTCATAGAAGACTGAGAAGAGGGAAATGATTTGGTTTAGGTCACTGAGATTAAAATAGTGATCTCAGGATTCCAAATACTGTTGTCTAGTGATTGTCAAAGTGTGGTCCAGGGACCCCCCACCAACACCTCCCCCTGCCCCCCGGGAACTGGTTGTGTGTAGGGCAGCCTTTTCAGGGAGTCCATAAAGTCAAAACTATTTTCATAATAATACCAGTATGTTTTAATTTCTAATATAATACATTTTTAAAATTTTAAACTTAAATACAAAATGAAAAAAGAAAAAAATTGCAATACACACAGAAGACCATAAGAAAGGATTTAATATAAAATAATAAATTTCCATTTCAAGAAAACATATATAATAAATGCTACCACATTGTCTTCAAAACTACCCTGCTTCTCTTTGCTTCCTTCTTCATTTTCTTTTGTTCTCTGCTATGTACTTTTTACTTTATTTTTCCCCTTCCTTTTCCCTACCACTCTAAAAAAGGCTACAATTAAGTGTGACTATGTTAAACTGTACTATGCTTATTTCCTCCTATCATTTATTTCTCTGAAGGTGTCTAACATATTCCTCACAAGTCCAAGTCTTCTCATGTTTTTCTAAATCAACCAATTTATCATTTCTTACACCACAGCAATATTCTAACCCAATTACATATTATCTGAGAGATTGTCTATGAAAGTTTCCCCCCCTGGTTTTCTGCATTCCTTCTATTCTTGGCTCCATAGGTTTTATTTATAAAAGAAAATTTTAATTTAAAATAATTGAAATTATCCTTTTTACACTTCAACAATGCTCTCAGCTTATATCTTAAGGTCTGATACTGCTGAATCTGTTTTTCCCCCCCTGGTTTCTTTGAAATTCCTGACCTTTTGTTCTGCCAAATGAGCTTTTTTATTAATATGATAAATATGAATAGATATAGCCCACATAAACAAACGCTCTTGGTGGGGAGAATCCTCACTAATTTTTAAGAGTATAAAATGGGTTCTGAGACCAAAAAGTTTGAAAACAACTGTTCATAGTTTTTCCACTAACTACACCAAACAATCTAACATCTCTTCCTTCCCACTCCTCCCCACCCCCATTAGTGAAGGCAGGGCTGGGCTTTCCATTGCTGAATCACTGATGGTTATTACTCAGATTATTTACAGAGCTGATGAAGCAGTCAAGTTCAAGATAGATATATCTACCCATAAGCTGAAACATCTATTGATTTGTGGCCTGAACCTTGCTAATATTTGAACTAGCACACAAGGAGATAAAAGGTTTCATATAACTCTCGAAGAGCTATTCTTAATTGAATGTAGGGCTCCCATCTCTTGTGTACCAGTTCCCATTAATCAGCCATTTGTGCCTCTTTTAGAACAGGCAGGGCCAGTGCCAACATCATTAAGGCTACTTAACCTTTACTCAGCTCTCACTGAGACAGAGCAGAGAAAGCTCCCAACCCCCCACCTCTGCCCTGCACTATATACATGACTTCCCCGTTTGGTGGAGGTAAGGTTGAGGCAGTGTAGTTGAGTTGGTTCCAAGGGACTCTATTGAACTCTAGACCCAAGGAATTTCAGAGTAGACTTTCCAGTAAATTTCAAACAAAACTCAAGATCAAATTAGGTTAAAATTTCCTGGGTAGCAAAGTTTATGGATACTCTATTTGTAATAGCACAATAATTGCTAGTCCCAATTATTAATTCTAGCTTTTGAATGCCCTGAAGAGGGGACATTTTCAGCTTTGAGATGCCCTTTCTTTCTTCTGCCTGTGAAGATTGGTTGTAATAAGAGATTTAGGAAGGAAGGAAGGAAACAAGCATTTATTAAGTACCTCCTATGTGCCAAGCACTGTGCTAACTACTTTATAAAAATTATCTCATTTGATCTTCTTAAAGGTAGGTATTATTTTACAGTTGAGGAAACTGAGGCAGACAAAACTTAAGTGACTGTCCCATGATCACACAGCTTATAAGTAGCCATGATCTGAACTCTTCCTAACTCTAGGCCCAGTGCTCTAACCACTGTACTACCTAGATTTAGAGGGAGGAAGGATCAGAAAGAACATTTAATTCAATCCTCTCATTTTATTTTATTTTAGTTTATTCTTTTGCTGAGGCAATTGGGGTTAAGTGACTTGCCCTTGATCCTCCCATTTTATAGATGAAGCCCAGAGAGATTGTGTATTGCTCATGGTCACATAGGTAGTAAATGTCACAGGCTGGTTTTGAATCAAGCCTGGTGACTCTGCAGGCCAGCCGATTCAGACTCGGGAGCTAGGAATCCAAAGCCAAAATTCTTCCCACTCCATCACCCTTCCTCTCCAGACATTAGCACGTTTGGAATAGAACCAGGGAGAGTATTCGGCTGAACTGCACAAATCCTCAGGAGTCTGTCTGTGATATTTCTCATCCACTTTTTAGTCCTTCCATTGACAGTAATGGCTCCTGCTGAAATAGCATTATTAGCTTTTACTTTCATTTCAATTCATTTCAATAAGCCTTTCTTATACTATCCCTGAGAGGTAGGTAGTACAGGTATTATTATCAGCATTTTCAAAAAAAAAAAAAAAAGGGAAACTATGGATCAAAGAGGGTCATGGGATTTATAGCTGAAAAAGACCTTAAAAATCACGGAAGTCAACTCCCTCTTCTTACATACTAGAAAATCAAGGCCAAAGAAATTGCATTACTTGCTCAAGGAAGAAGTGCCACACCAAAAACTGAATTCCTCTGACTCTAAATCAAATGAGTTTGCCCAAAGTTAAATAGTCAGAAAGTTTTGTAATTAGGCCTGGAGACCAAGTTTTCTGACTTGGGAGTCTAGCACTTACTACTATGCAAACTTCCTAAAGCATTCTTTTTACCCTAATGCTCCCTCATTCTAGTCTTCAATGGCTCACTATTGCCCATAAGAGAAAGTTTCAGTCCCTTAATCTGATAATCATTATTCCTCACAGAGCCCCTAACCCACCCACATGGTCTTGTCTGAGAAGTCCAATAAGACTCAATAAAAAAAGTTAGACTAGAGTTTGGTCTGGAAAGATGGTAAGATTCAGAGTAGGAAGAAGGGAATTTTCAGCACAAAGGCAACAATAGTATGGGAGGAAAATACAAGGAATAGTGAGATGATTGGTCAGGCTTTGAGGAGAATATTAGCACTGGGCCTGCATTCAGGACTGAATTGAAATCTGGTCTCAGATAGTTACTAGCTGTATGACACTGGGCAACTCACTTAACCCTTTTTTGCCTTGGTTTCCTCATCTGGAGAAGGAAATGGCTGGAACAAAGATGCCCATTATCATCAGTTTTATTCAGCTTTATATTGGAAATCCTAGCAATAGCAGTAAGAGAAAATAAAGAAATTGAAGGAATCAGAATCAGAATAAGTAATGAGGTAAAAAAAACTATTACTTTGCAGAAAATATGATGACATACTTGGAAAATTCTAGAGATTTAATCAAAAAGATAGTTGATTTTAGTAAATTAGCAGGATATAAAATAAACCCACATAAATCATCAGCATTTCTTTTTCTTTGTTTTTTTATTAAAGCTTTTTATTTGCAAATTTTTCCCCCCTAACCTCCACCCCTCCCCTAGATCATCAGCATTTCTATGTGTAACCAACAAAATCCTGCAGGAAGAGGAAAGAGATACCCCATTTAAAATAACTGTAGACAGCATAAAATATTTGGGAGCATACCTGTCAAAACAATCCCAGGAACTATATGAACATAATTATAAAACACTTTTTATACAAATAAAGTCATATTTAAATAATTTGAGAAATATCAATGATTCATGGGTGGGGAGAGCCAATATAATAAAAATGACAAGACTAAGCTACTCTACTTATTCAGTGCCATTCCAATAAAAATATCCAAAATAATTTTATTGAGCTAGAAAAAAAAACAACAAAATTCAGCTGGAAGGAAAAAAGGTCAGTAATATCAAGGGAATTTTTTTAATGTAAAGGAAAGAGGATTAGCAATAGCAGGTGTTAAACTGTAATTATCAAAATTATTTGGTACTCACTTCACACCTATCAGATTGACTAAGATGACAGAAAAAGATAATGACAAATGTTGGAGGGGATGTGGGAAAAATGGAACATTATTGGTGGAGTTGTAAAACGATCAATTTGGGCTATGAAACTGTGCATACTCTTTGATCCAATAGTCTTACTACTGTGTCTATCCCAAGAGATCATAAAAAAGGGAAAAGGACCCCCTAAGGCTAAGTGAAGTGGGCAGAACAAGGAGAACAACAAGATTATGTTATGGTCAATTATGATAGTCTTAGCTCTTCTCAGCAATTTGGTCATCCAAGATAATTCCAGTAGTCTTGGGATAAAAAATGCTATTCCACATCCAGAGAAAAAGCTATGGAGGTTAAATGTAGATCAAAGCATATTTTCACCATTTCTTTTGTTTGCTTTTTCTTTGTGTCTTTTTCCCCCTTTTGGTCTGATTTTTCTTGCACAACATGCAATGCACAGTAATAAATGATTATAGTAACCTTGTATTTGACAAATCTAAAGATTTAAGCTTATGAAATAAGAATTCACTATTTGGTAAAAATTGTTGAGAAAGCTGAAAGTAGTCTATCAGAAATTGGATGTAGACCAATATCTCACACCATTTACCAAGATGTGGTCAAAATGTATACATAACCTAGATATAAAAGGAGATATCATAAGTAAATTAGAAGAATATGAAACACATTACCTATCAGACTTATGGATAAGAGAAAAAATTTATGAATAAACAAGAAATAGCACTGTGAGATATAAAATAGAAAATTTTGTTTACATCAAATCAAAAAGATTTTATACAAGGGGTAGCTAGTGGTGCGATGGATAGAGCACTAGCCCTAAAGTCAAGAGGACCTAAGTTCAAATCTGGCCTCAGATGCTTAATACTTTCTAGCTGTGTGACACTGGACAAGTCACTTAACCCCAATTTCCTCAGCCCTCCCAAAAAAAATTTTGTACCAGTAAAAAGTAGCCAAAAATAAAAAGGAAAGCAGAAAATTCATGGGAAATATTTATAGACAGTGTTTTGGGTAAAGGTTTTATATTTCAAATATATAGAAAACTTTGTCAAATTAAAAAGAAAATGAGTCCTTTTCAAAATGATAAAGTCAAAGGAAATGAACAGGCAATTTTCAGAAGAAGAAATCAAAGCTATATGTAGTCATATAAAAATGCCCTAAATTATTATTTATTAGAGAAATGCAAATTAAAATAACTTTGAGATACCATCTTATACCTATCAGATAGGACAAAATGAAAGGGAAAAATGATAAATGTTGGAAGGAATGGGGAAAAATTGGGACACTAATACACTGTTGGTGGAACTGTGAACTGATTCAACCATTTTGGAGAACAATCTAGAATTAAGAGTTATAAAGAGTTATGAAACTTGTATATATCCTTTGACCCGGCAACAACACAAATAAGTCTGTTTCCCAAGGTGATCGGGGAAAAGGGAAAAGAATCTATATGTTCTAAAATATTTATAGCAGTTTTCTGTAGTGGCAAGAACTAGAAATTGAGAAGCTACCCATCAAATGAAGACTAGCTAAACAAGTTGTGGTATATGATAATGATGGAATACTACTTTGCTATAAGAAGTGATAAGCAAGTTGATTTTATAAAAAAAGATGGAAAGATTTTCATCAAATAAGCAAAGAATGAAATAAGTAGAACGAAGATTATACAGTATATAATAATATGTACTATATATATATACACTATATATACTATATATAACAGTTAAACAGTAACAATTGTTTGAAGAATAACTGAATCACTAAACTATTTTGAATATTATAAATATTCAAACCAACTCTAAAGGACCTATAAAGGAAAATGTCATCTACTTCAGGAGAAAGAAATGATAAATAGAAATATTTATAGTATGAATTTAGACATATATACATATCTGTATTAAATGGTTATCTTTTCTATTGCAGGGTGGGGAGGGAGGGAGGAAGATAGTTCAGGACTTAAAATATAACAAAAATATAATTAAAAAAAAAAGAAAACCCCATATTAAAATTGTATTTTTATTTATTTTGTTAAATAAATCCCAATCATGTTTTATTCTGAATCTGTAAAGCCAGGGTGTTAAACTGTGTTTGACATATCTGATTTAAACTGCTGGGTGATACCTGTGCTGGGAGTGATTGAATAGGATTTTCAGTAGAAGAGGTAGGGATTGGCCTCAATGGCTATTCTGTTCTTTTCCAAGGATAGCTAGTGGGCTATTAGGGTGCTTTTATGTTTTTCTTCATGTTAATGGACTCCTAGAAGTCTTGCCTTTCCTTTGGGTTAAAATAAAAAAGGTAGTTAGGTGGTTCAGTGGATAGAGCAATGGGCTCAGGAAGACCTGAGAACTGGCCTGATACACTTAATAGCTGTGTGAGCCTGGGCAAGTCACTTAACCTTGTTTACTTTAATCCATTCGAGAAAGAAATGGCAACCCACTCCAATATCTTCACCGAGAAAATCCCAAAAAGTCATGAAAAGTCAGATATAACTGAATTGATTGAACAACAGCAAAAAATGGTTGTTCTACACAATATTAATTGTGGTATTTGAAGGGACAAAATCTTTTTTTGGAAGCCCAATATATCTTAAATCACAAAGACCTGAATACTAATGGTCTTTTATTCTCAGTCCCTCTCAATTCATCTTTCCTACTATGGTTAGAAAAATCTTTCTCATGTATAGATCTAGTTCCTCTACTTGAAAAATGTTCAAGGCACTGATCCAGCCATTCCGGAGAGCAATTTGGAATTATGCCCAAACGGTTATCAAATTGTGCACACCCTTTGACCCAGCAGTGTTTCTATTAGGCCTATATCCCAAAGAGATCTTAACGGAAGGAAAGGGACCCACATGTGCAAGAATGTTTGTGGCAGCCCTTTTTGTAGTGGCTAGAAACTGGAAACTGAATGGATGCCCATCAATTGGAGAGTGGCTGAATAAATTATGGTATATGAATGTTATGGAATATTTTTGTTCTGTAAGAAACGACCAGCAGAATGATTTTAGAGAGGCCTGGAGAGACCTACATGAACTGATGCTGAGTGAAACGAGTAGAACCAGGAGATCATTATACAGGACAACAACAAGACTATACGGTGATCAATCCTGATGGACATGGCTCTCTTCAACAATGAAATGTTTCAAACCAGTTCCAATTGTTCAGTGAAGAAAGCCATATACACCCACAGAGAGGGATATGAAATGTGGACCACAACATATCATTTCCATGATCCCTGTCAATGTTTGTTTGCATTGGGTTTCCTTTCTCAGATATTTTTTGTTCATGTAGATATGATTGTTCTTGCACAGCAAGATAAGTATGGAAATATGTATACATATATTCAACTTGTCAAGTATTTTAATATAATTAACATGTAGTGGACTTCCTGCCATCTAGGGGAGGGGAGGGGACTGGACTAAGGGGGAAAAATTTGTAACAGAAAGCTTTGTAAGGTTTAATGTTGAGGAACTACCCATATATATGTTATGCAAATAAAAAGCTTTAATTAAAAAAAAAATAATAAATAAATAAAAAGAAATGACCAGCAAGATGATCTCAGGAAGGCCTGGAGAGATTTGCATGAACTGATGCTGAGTGAAGTGAGCAGAACCAGGAGATTATTATACATGGCAACAACAAGACTATATGATGATCAGTTCTGCTGGACATGGCTCTCTTCTACAATGACATGATTCAGACCTCATTCCAATGTTCCAATGACTTTGTAATGAAGAAAGCCATCAAAACCCAGGGAGACTACTGTGGGAACTGAGTGTGGATCACAACATAGCATTTTCACTCTTTTTGTTGTTGTTCGATTGCATTTTTTCTTTCTTTTTTTTTTTTTTGTTTTTGATCTGATTTTTCTTGTGCAGCACGAAAATTGTAGAAATATGTACAGAAGAATTGCACATGTTTACCATATATTTGGTTACTTGCCATCTAGAGGAGGGGATGGGAGGAAGGGGGGAAAATTTGTAACAGAAAGTTTTGCAAGGGTCAATGTTGAAAAATTATCCATGTATATATTTTGAAAATAAAAAGTTTTAATTAAAAAAAAATGAAAGAAAAATGTTCAAGGCTTCCAGTTGCCTGCCCAGTGTAGCCTTTGCCTGTCATTCAAGGCCCCACACCTTCTGAAACCAGCCTGCCTTTCCAGGCTACTCTCCTTTCACTCCTTTCTCTCCTTGCTATCCTATAACTGAACTGGTTAAGTCTATCTCACACACATATAATAAGTCTTCAAGAAGAGTGTTCTTGTTCACTTTGCTCCTTATGCATGAAATGCTGGCCTGGTCCCTCTTAGCTTGTTGAATGTGTTAAACTATCCTTTAGCCCACCTTTTAAAACCCCAACTTATATGGGCAGCTATATGGTACAGTGAATAGAGTGATGGCTCTGAAGTCAGGAGGACCTGAGCTTAAATATGACTTCAGAAACTTAATATTTATGAGCTGTGTGACTCTGGTTAAGTCACTGCCAATTGCCTCTCCCCAAAACCCAATTTCAGTCCCACCTTCCCCATGAATCTTACCTTCCTTGGTCCCTCCAGATAAGTAATAATATCCCCTTTTAACTTCAAATAGCCCGTGGATTTAGAGTTTAGATTTAGATCTTGATTCAAATGCTGACTCCCTTGCCTTCCAACAGTGTGAACTTCACTGAATTGCTTAACCTCTGGGTCTCTTTTTCCTCAACTGTAGAACAAAAACTATAAAACTCCATCCTCTCCACAATTCCTTCATCTCTAAATCTGTGATCCTGAAATAGTGTCTAATATCATGATTGCTCCATCTTTTCTCCCAATAGACTCTAAGCTAAGAAAGTAATATGACACAGCAAAGGTCTGACCTTATAGTGGTTGTGTGACCATAGGCAAATCACTTAAACTCTCAGAACCTCTAGAATCTCCAAGACTATAAAATTAAAGACGAGTTGCTGATTCATATTGGTGAAAGGAGTTTCCACATCTGGAGTTCCAGCCACTAGTGAAGTCACAAGTTTGGATGAAAGAAACAAAAAAAAATTGTAAGTTTCACAGGGCAATGACCAGGTCTTACCTAAATGTTGTATTTCCCCAGTTCCCTTCACAGTGTTCTTTATACAGTAGGCTCTTAATTCAAGTATTGAAGGAATGAACGGAAAGATGGCTCCTGCCTTCCTTTTATATGGATAAAGCAGGAAGCAGCCTCTAAGTAGACTGGAAGTCTTTCACTTTCCTCTTAGAGCTGTAAATCAAGGGCCAAAGGACAAAGGGTAGGAGTGCAAACCGGTTTAAGCCTAAACAATCCTTTGGCAAGGAATGTCTCCCATTGTAGAACACAAGGGGCTGTGGCAAACCTGATTGCACAAGGTGTTCTGAGGCTGGAGACTTTGTCTCCTGAACAGCAGTAAACTCCAAACCCAGCCCATGAACTCCAGCTTCCTTAGTCAGAAGTTAATGTGAAGGACACTCAGCTCACTCGTTCATTTTTACATAACTCTCTCCCACCAACTGGACCTTTCACCTAGAAATCCAGACCCAGCTAGATAGAGGCCTGCTGCAACATTTGTGTCTGTTCCATGTCCTAATTTCCCCATCTCCTAGTTAGCGCTTCTCATTACCATCATAGAATTAGATCTACTCTAATCCCCTCATTTTGCAGATAAAGAAACTGAGGTCCAGAAAAGTTAAGTGACTTTTCAAGAAAGTAAGTAGAATAGCCAAGATTTTCCCTGGGATTCTCTGACTCCAAATCTAGTGTTCTTTCTGTGGCATTATGGAAAGTATAGCAAATTATAGTAAATAGTGTAAAGAGAGTAAAATTTTGATATTTGGCATAATTTTTCATAACCCAAACGTGACCTAATCCAACCCTATTCATTTTTTAAGTTCTTCATCCTTCTCCCCAATCATCATCAAATTAACTCTGGCTGGGTCCTTTGTTTAGATAATCCAGTTCTACAAACTCTGAGTAAGTATCTGCCATATAAAGATACTTTGCTAGCTGAGCACACAAAGACATGAATGAGGCCTGGTTCTTGCCTGTTAGTGAGTAGAGAAGCTTGTAATCAAGGAGAACACTGAGGATTATTAAGTACTGAAAAGAGTTAAGGGCTGGAGTTAGGAAGCCTGAGTTCTAGTCCCAATTCTGCTGTTAGCCTGTCGTGTGAACTTAGACAAATCACCTCATCTCTCTGGGTCTTGGTTCCTTGTCTGTTATATAAGAGTGTTGGATTGGATTCTAGGTCTCCTTCCAGTTATAAAATAATATTGTAACTCCCCATTGAATGTCTACAACAGGATCCTTGCACCCATGGACCTAGAGAGATTTCAGGAAACCCATAAACTTGGATGAAGGGGGAAAAAATCAGATCTTTCTTTTCACTAAACACTAACTAAAATTTAGCATTTCTTTTGATTATGTCTGTAAACAACAAGCCATAATAAGTAACAATTTCACCAGATGGTTAAAGGAGTCCATGTCAGAAAAAAGGTTAAGAACCTACTCTGTGATATATCTTAGTTTTAATTTTTTAGTTTTAATATTTTTATTTTCCCCACTTATACGTAAAACAATTTTTATATTTGCTTTTAAAACTTTTAGTTCCAGATTCTCTCACAAAACATTTCCATAAAAGTCATGTTGTGAAAGAAAACATAGATCTCTCTCCTTTCCCCCAAAAAACCCTCAAGACAAAAAAAAAAGTTAAAAAACAAGTATATTTCAGTCAATATTCAGACATAAGTAGTTCTTTCTGAGTATGGATAGTATTTTTCACCATAAGTCCTTCAAAGTAATCTTGGATTATTGTACTGCTGAGAAGAGCAAAGTCATTCACAGTTATCATAGGAAGATGTTTGTTACCAATGCCCAGTTCTAAGCTAGCTGGCAGAGGAAAGAGTTTATATTTATTTGTATTGTAAGAAAGGATTAAAATAAAGACCTAAAGAGAGGAGTTTTGTTTTCGTTTTTTCTTATTTTGGTAGTAAAAGGAAGAGTTGGAAAGAAAGTCAATGTCCATGGATTGGGGAATGGTTAAATAAATTACAAGAATACAATAGAATATTACTACAAGAGACAATGACTATGAAGAATTTAGAAAAGCATTAGAAGAATTATATAAATTGATGCGAAGTGAAGTGAGTAGAACCAGGAAAACAATATACACAAAGACTACAATAATGGATTAGAAAAAATCTAAAACAAAACTGAATATGGCCTAATTATAATGATCAAACTTAGTCCTAAAGAGGAAATGAAAAAGAAAAATGCACCTCTTTTCTTTGCAGAAATGAGGAGCTTCTGAGTAAGGAACATTTCAGTATTTTTTGATGTGTTAATCAACTATTTTTTCCCCTCTTTCTTATCCTTTATAACAGGGGTGACACTTTGGATAGGGAAGAAGAAATGAAGTACTTAAAATAAAAAGATATTAACTATTTTTGAAAGGAGCAATTCTGAATCTCTCTTTTTTATATCTAGCCATAACACTTATAGGCCTCTCTATTTTCATGCCTTCTCCCTCAAGTTTCTAGACCTCTATGGCATTTTAAAAATTAGCTTTTCCTTTGTTCTCAGAGATACTCTGAATATATGTGAATGACAGAGACTGTATCATCCTGGATTTCTCCCTGATATAAGGGACTGAGAATCATAAGACTGGGTTCTAGCCCTCATATTTGTCATTCACTAGCTGATTTCTGAGAAGCCTTGTAGTCCTTCTGAAATTCTGAAATCTGGAATCCTGAGTGTCTTTCACTGTTATTCTGCCACATTTTGCCTTATACTAATTATATTAAGTTCTTAATAGCATGTTCTCTCCATTTATTCTTCTCTGAGGCTTCATCACAGTTGTACTAATAAATCACAAGCTCTGGCAAATCCTACTAAGCTGGAAAGACTTTGAATTGGACCTCATGCATCTCTTTTTTAAGAGCCAGCATACTGAGCAGTACTTGAAATCAGAATACCTGGGCCTCAAACAAGGCCTTTATTTACCACAGTAACTTTTGCAGACCATATGTTGGGATATGGAGAATTTGTGGTCTACACTAGTGGTTTGGCAGCTAGATGGTTCAGCTGATTAAGCACTGGGTCTGAAAGATCTGAATTCAAATCAGGCTTCAGACACTTCTAAACTGTATGACCCTGAAGAAGTCACTCCAGCCGGCTGGAGAAGGAAATGATAAGCCATTATGGTATTTTTGCCAAGAAAATCTCCTACAGCTTCGTGAAGAGCCAGACATGACTGAACAACAACAGCTAGTAGGGAAATTTTCACACCCAAAAAACTACAGATGTTGGAAGTTTTCATCCCCAATTATTACATATGTGGGACTTGCAGAACCGTGTCATGGGTCCCTTTTGTACTTCCCTCAGGCCTCTCCCTTCTTCTAAGTCCTCACCATAGTACACACCATAGACACAATATTTTTAAAAATCTATAACATTTTCACTCTTTTTGTTGTTGTTTGCTTGCATTTTGTTTTCTTTCTCATTTTTTTCCTTTTGGATCTGATTTTTCTTATACAACACAATAATTATGTAAATATGTATATATATTGTATTTAACATATATTTTTTAAAATGTTTAACATAGATTACTTGCCATCTAGGGAAGGGGATGAGGAAGAATTTTTTTGAAATTTGGAACACAAGGTTTTACAAGGGTCAGTGTTGAAAAATTATTCATGCATATGTTTTGAAAATAAAAAGCTTTAATAAAAAAAGAAAAAAAAACAAATACAGACTAAAAAAAGAAAAGAAAAAATGAAAAACATCCATCAACTACTTCTTGAATTAAATTAAAACCAGTATCTTCACATTTTAAAGATAGAATAGAGGAAGGAGCTCGAATTAAATAGAATTAAAGGAGATTCACACTTTCCAATGCCTTTTCCTAACAATTGTCAAGATGATTTTCCCAATCTGACCAAGTCACTGTCTCCTCAAGGATTTTTCAAGCTTTTTTTTAGGCCTCTAGGATAAAATACAAACTTCTCAGCTTAGCTTTTAAAGCCCATTACCAGGAAAGGTTCTATCATACCTTTCTAGATTTATTTCATAAGACATTTTTCCCTTTACATGTTCTACCTACCGACTAAATTGGACCACTTGTTATTTCCTAAACTCTACAAACTCTTACCACCCCATTTTGCATAAACAATATTCCCCATGCCTAGAATATAATTCTTCATCACTTCTATCTCTTAGAATTCCTAGCTTCTTTAAAGACTCCTCTCAGGTGCTATCTCCTGCCCAAAGTCTTTCTTGATCTCCCAAGTTATTGATGCTCTCTTCTTAAATCATCTTGCATGTATTTATCCATTTATGTATTTGTTCAATAAAAATTAAGTTCCCTGAGGACAGAAATAGAGTTTCCATTTTTGCCTTTATATCCTCAGAGCCTAAAGCCATGTCTTTTATATTTATTAAATTTGAATTGAATCATAGGAGGAAATCACCAGAAGATTTGGTGTGAACTCACTTCCCCATACCGACATCTCTACTCAAATGGCCAGGTGGCACCCTACCCTTGTCATACCTTTGTGTCTGCTAAGGGAGGGAGTGACGTTCTGCCCTTTGTTTATAGTAACAGTTCTGGCCTTTAGGGTTCAGAGATTAGTTGTTCTCACGAAGGTTCACTCCATCACTGTGACAGAGGCCTTTTGAAAATCTCAATGTTTGCCTTTTAATTTATTTAATAAAGCCAGCATGTTAAAAATAAACTCACTTGGAAGAGAGCCCAGAGAACCTCTAAAATGGTAAACAACTGCAACTCAATATTTAGGGTTTTTATTGCCACGGTCCAGAGAATGAGTTTCAGATCAGCATCTTCATGCATGGATTGTTGGTCAATTTGAACTCTTTCAGGATCTGACAAGCAATATTTTCCTTCTGAGTCATCATGAGCCCTGAAAAATTGTCACAAAAACAATTTAGTTCTTCAAAGACAATTTAAGCAACAAAACTTTCTATGGACACAAACTTATGAGCTTGTCTTCACAATTCCCCAAGGGAGAATGATATTGTATTGTTTACTTATTTATTTGGGGAGTTATAAGATTGTCCTTCCATCCCCATTTTGTAAAGGGGAAAATTGACATATTGACAACAGATGTATAAGATCTAGCCTTGGTCACATATATGACTCAATAAATTCTAATGACTTCTATTATCTCCAGAATCAAATATAAAAATCTCTTCCAGACATTCAAAACCTTTCCAGTCTTTTTGTATCTTATACCTACACATACTAAAAATGATGGGATCAGTGTAGCAATTCCCAGTAATGAGATTGAGGTTCAGCACAACAAATGATGAGATTGAGTGTAAGCACCAAATGTTGGGGTTGGGCACACTTTAATTTAATTTAATTCTATTTTGTTTTCTGGTTATACATGTACATTCTTTTTTTTTTTTTTAACACATTTCCTTCTGAATCATGTTGGGAGAGAAAAATCAGAACAGAAAAGAAAAAACCACGAGAGAGAAAAAAAAAGAAAAAAAATTTAAAAGTGAACATAACATATGTTAAATTACATTTAGTCTCCATAGTTCTCTCTCTGGATATAGATGACATTTTCTATCCAAAGTTTATTGGGATAGGCAGTCGTTTTGGTTTGGTTTTTGGTTTTTTATGAGAAGAAGTTATAGACAAAATGAAGAGGTAAACCTTGGGGGTTTCTCAGGGAAGGAAGGGAAATACCAGGGAAGAGTTGAGAGGATAAAGGATGTGTATTGATATTAAATCTGTCTTAAATATATTCTAGAAAGCTTTGTAAAGCTCAATGCTGGGGAACTATCCACACATATGTTATACAAATAAAAAGCTTTAATAAAAAAAAAAGATATTCTAGGAAAACTTGGTTCCCATCAGAGCTTAACAGAACAATCTGGGAGGTTTTCATCTTAGATATCCTAGAGGTATCTTAAAGATGCTATTCAAGGCTGTCTGGGCATATTATGGTTGCTTTAATTATGGTAAAATACAGTCAGGGAAACTAAGTTCCCTGGGGGAGCATTTTATTATTTCCTGAAAAAAAAGGAGAGAGCAAGCTAATTTCAGGATTCACATCACATAACCTCCCACACACACACACACACACACACACACACACACACATACATACACACATTCTCCTCTGCTATCCAGGGACATTGGCCTACTTGCCATTCCTCAAAAAACAAAAATTCCAAGCATTTTTACTGGCAGTTTCCCTTCCCTGGAATTCTCCCTTCTTATCTGTCTCTTGGATTCCCTGGTTTCCTTCAAGTCTCAGCTAAAATTCCACCTTCTTTAAAAAGCCTTTCCTGACCCTCTTAATTCTGCCACCTTCCCTCTATTGATTATCTCCAATTTATCCCGGATATAACTTGCTTGTACATAGTTGACTCCTTTAGATTGTGAGCTCCTTGAGAGCCTTTTTTTGTATCACTGTATTTTTTTGTATTCCTTTTGCCTTTCTTTATATCACCAGTACTTAGCACAGTGCCTGACACAAAAGTAGGTGCTTAATAAATATTTATTGACAGACTGACTGACAGACCTTGATGGGGCCAACAGATAAATAGAAAAATGGAATGTGGACCTTAATTAGCTCTGATATCTGGGACCCATTCAATTCCTCTTCCCATCACCATATTCAAATCATCTAAGAGTATCACTTATCAATCTCATGTTGCTAAATTGGAATAATTTAGAGGTAAAAATCATTTCTGCTGTGAGCAAATAAATAGGCCAGATTAATTGGCTGGAATCCTGGTGGGGCAGAAAAACTGGGCTAAATGTTTTAAGTTAATCATTTATTCATTAATTCAAAACATTTTTATTGGTCAAAAGTGCTATGCTCAGCACCATGTTACTGCCTTCATGGAACTTACAATCTAATTGGACAAGTAAGATATACCATTTGGGAAGTTAAATGACAATAAAAACTTTAATTTGGGAGCAAAAGAAAAGATAGCCTGGGACTGTATATAAATAAGAGTATAAGGCGTAGTACATATAGTTCAAAAAAGGGAGAGGTCGGGGCAGCTAGGTGGTGCAGTGGAGAGAGCATCAGCCCTGAAGTTAGGAAGACCTGAGTTCAAATTTGATCTCAGATACTTAACATTCTCTAGCTGTGTGACCCTGGGCAAATCACTTAACCTC
>JAJPUD010004827.1:111851-141268 GCA_023553655.1 Myrmecobius fasciatus | reverse complement strand
ATGTGTGACCCTGGGCAAATCACTTAACCTCAATTGCCTCAGCAAAAAGGGAAAAAAAAAAAAAAAGGGAAAGGTCATTGTGGGCTTCTATACTCAGAATTGGAAAGACTAAAATTAAAACTGAAAGAGAAAAAGATGAATCATTTTAGAAATGCGACATAGAAGGAAGCAACTACAAAGTTTCTACCTTGTAGGATTCTCTTTTTTAATATAAATGGTGTTAATGTGAAAACATTAATTTTGTTTGTTTTTTGTTAATTTTGTATTAATTATTTCATTTTTGTTTTTCGTCCTCTCAATATTTCACAGAATAAACACTTTTTGTTTATTCAATTAAATTGAACATACTGGGAAAGATGCATTTGAAAGAATGAACATATTTAATTTGAAATTAAATTCAAAGAAAGATATTCTTCCAATTATTGAAATACTGTCATTTGGAAGAGGGAGAAGCTCTGTTCTATGAATCTACAGATTCATAACTAGGACCATTGAGTGAGAGCTCTGGGTGGGGGAGGAAGTAGATTTTAGTTTTAGCTTTAACTCTGAGAAAGAACTCCCTATCAAACTAGAGCTGAACAACAAGGCTAGGGACTTCTTTCTGAGATGGCAAGCTTCCTATCACTGGAGGCATAAGAACAAAGGTTTGGTAATGGTGGTATGTAGGGATTCATACATGGGTTGGGAGGTTTGCCCTCCAACTCAAAGATTCTAGGGTTCTATGACTCAATGACACCAATACTATCTGAGAATGACAGATCAGTGAGAAAGGCACATACTTTATCTGCTATTCACAACACTAAGATTGTAGTGATGTCAGTTAAGGCTCAAAAGAGCTAATAGCTTCTTTTTAGCCCAGTTTTCAGGGCTGTTTATATTGTTTAAGCCTGTTGCTAGGGTTATTTTCCAGAAGGCATTGAATCCAACAGCCAGTGTTGTTGGAAGCACAAGCTTCCACACAAATTGTGTTGAAGCATAGAAAAATATATCATGAAAGGAAGAGTGGGGTTCAGAGCTACCACATTCTGTGTTCCCCCCCCCATGCACTACATGTGTAGCTGAATTAGTATTAATACATTCTAGGCAACCTTGAAGAGAGAAGAGAAATCATACAGGAGCATCAAGAACAGTCCTAACTGTATACCTTAGTAAGAATGAACAGTTATAGAATCCCAGAATTTTAGATTTGGAAGGGAGCTTGGGGCATCTAGGTGGTACAATGGATAAAGAACTGGAGGGAGTCAAGTTTAAATCCAGCTTTAGATATTTACTAGCTGTATGACCCTGAGCAAGTCATTTAACTTAATTGCCTCAAAACCCCAAAAAAACCAAATGGAAGGAACCTTAATGACTCTTTAGTCCAATCCGTATTCAAAGAAAATGTGCATACCAAAAAAGCAATGAAGTGAGACCCACCATTTCTGAGGCAGCCTATACTACTTTTAGACTCTAATCATTGATATTAACATTGGCTAGTATTTATACAATACTTTAAGGTTTGCAAAATGATTTACAAGAATTATTTCATCTTGTCCTCACAACATATATAGGAGAAAACTGCTAATATTATTATTCCCATTTTACAGATCAAGAAATAGAGATAGAAGTTAAACAACTTGTTCAGGATCAGAGGTCACATTTGAACTCAAGACTTCCTAACTGCAAATCTGGTTCTCTATCCTTTATGTATAGAGCATCCTATACACTAATAGCTTCCTATTAGTTTAAATTTGCCTCTTTGTAACTTTGCACTCAGGCAGCTATACAGTACTAGAGTACTGGGATTTGCTATCAGAAAGACTCCTCTTCATTAATTCAAATCCAGCCTCAGACACTTACTAGTTGTATGACTCTGGGCAAGTCAACTTTTTTTTTGGCCTCGGTTTCCTTATCTGTAGGATGACCTGAAGAAGGAAATGGCAAACCACTACAGGACCTTTGCCAAGAAAACCCCAAATGGGGTCAGGAAACAAGAGTTGGGGAAGTTACTCAACTACAAACAGAACTTTACAATTCATGCCTTCTAGTTCTGCCCTCTAGTAGACCCACCACATTAATCCCTCGTCCATATGACAGTCCTTCAAATACTTGTGGATAGCAATACTGTTCCTCTCTTGAGTCTTATCTCCTGGCTAAACATGCCCAGTGTAATTCTCATGGACTGATTTTGTAACAGAGGCTCTCATGATGTGAAGGCTTGGAGATTTGGAGGGAGATTTTCTCATTCTCTTGGCTCATAATCACAACCCAGGAAATTTGGAATACCATATACAAGGTACTTTGGAATATATTGAGGTTTGACTCCCCATGAACATGCAAACATGCAGTTCATAATAATACAGAGGAAATTTATTTTTTAAGAGGAAGAAAATAAAAGCCACTTTAAAGGAGTGATAATTGGTCCCCAATATGTTTGTAAATGAAATCACACTTCCAAATATAAAAACTATTCTAGTGGAAAATTTGCCCCTCAATATGTATGCAAGACATATGGTCTAGGTCAAAGGCTGAAAAGGAGCTCAGAAGCCTTTTAGTCCAATCCTGCATTACTTTTTTTAAATGAAATTTTACAAATACAAAAAATTTCTAAATATAAAGACTAAAAAAAAGGATTGCTTATGAAATTGCTAACCCCATTGTGTACAGCTTGCTTCTAAAAAATATATTTATAAACTCACTACCCAGTCAATAAACATTTATTAAGCAACCCCTACTAGGCATTGTCCTAAACACTGGGGATTTGTTGATATCATTCAGTTAACTCAACTCTTTGTGACCCCATGTGGGATTTTCTTGACAAAGGTAGTGGAGTGGTTTGCCATTTCCTCCTTTAGCTCATTTTATGGATCAGGAAACTGAGGCAAACAGAGTTAAGTGACTTGCCCAGGGTAATAAAACTACAGTAGTAAGTGTCTGAGGCCAGATTTGAACTCAGTAAGATGAGTCTTCTGTACTCCAGGCCTGGCTCTAGCTCCACTTAGTTGTTCCAGCTAAATGCTGGGAATATAATCATGAAAATAGAAAATCCTGTGAAAATGGAATGGTTAATGACTTTACTAGTCACCTTGATTTGTTCAAGCTCTCTTTCTATTCAGAAGAGGCCAGACTAACCTAGCAATCAAGACCAGCTAAGCTAGTGATAAAACTGAGCATTTCTTAAAATAGGTGTATTATAAGTTTTTTGCAATATTTATACATCAGACAGTATTGACATACGGAACCCAGAAATTCTCCTGCTAGGCCAGATAACCAGTACAGACTGATTCATATCAATTCCAGTTCTGAGAAATGGTTTAGCCCAGAGATGACCTGATAAGACCACTATGTGTTTACACCCCCCCAATCCTGTGATTTTTGTCTTTATAACCCCTGCTGCTTATGCCCACTCTGAGCTCAATTCTAACTGTGCTCCCATATATACATGTCCACTTTTTGAGGAGGAATAAACCCACAGATAGAAGGTACACCTTGGGGAAAAAAGGTAAAAAAAAAAAAAAGGGTCAACAGTCCCAGACCTCAATCCATGGGGGAAGATAACCTACAAAAGGAAGCTGAAAGGAGGGTGCAATAGCTAGTGTAGCAATGCTGTGACAAGTTGGAAAAATATGAGGTTTCAAACAGGGGTAACCAGTAAGAAATGAGGGGATTTTTGAACTAAGCTCTCTCCTTAAATGGAGATTTTGGAATTCTTGATTCTACCCTCCAATAAAAGGGACTAAGGGAGATGATAAGGTAGAGGAAGGCTGCTGGATTCCTGCAGGATGATGACATTTTGCCAATAATGATCTTCCTAGGGCTATGATAGAAAAGTCAAGATACAAAGCAGTGGAATCAGGTGAGAAAGTTAGTTCCCAAACTATCTCACTTGTTTGTTTTTCCTTCTGAACCACTTTCTGATTTCTTCTGTATGTTTTTTCCTCCCTCTTTGTTTCTTTGTTTCTTTCTTTTTTTTCTTTTTTTCTTTTTCTTTTTTTTTTTTTTGCTTTTTGCTTTTTTCTGAGGCATAAGTAACTTGCCCAGGTTCACACAGCTAGGGAATGTTAAGTGTCTGAAATCAGATTTGAACTCAGGTCCTCCTGACTTCAGGGCTGGTGCTCTATTCACTGCGCCACCTAGCTTCCCCTTTTCTTTTCTTTTCTTTTTTTTGGGGGGATGCAATCAGGGTTAAGTGACTCACACAAGATCACACAGCTAGTCAGTAAGTATCTGAGACTAGATTACATGTTTTCTTTAAATGCTTCCCAGATGTTCTTTTCTTTCTTCCTTTTTCCTTTGGTATCCATATCTCTTCACTTCCCTCCCCCCTCAAAAAAAAAAAAAGCATAACTCTCTTGTAACAAGTTAACAGAGTTAGCAAAACAAATTGATCTGCTGGCCATAGTGAACTATATATGTCTCATTCTGAACTTCTAGCTCCCCTCTATCAAGAGATGGGAAGCGTGCTTCATCACTGATCCTCTAGAGTGCTGGATAATCATTGCATTTATCAGAATTCTTATGCCTTTCAAAGGCTTTTTTCTTTAAAATGCTGGAGTTATTGCATATTATTTTCTTGGTTCTGTTCACATCTGCCTTCATTAGTTCATAAAAGTTTCCCCAGGTTTCTCTAAATACATCACTTTTATCATTTTTTAGTTTTCAATAATATCCACTTATATTTGTGGATGTGATGAACACCTCTTTAGTTTCCAGTTCTTTGATACAACAAAAAGACATGCCTGTTCATATGGGTTCTTTCTCCTTCTTTGATCTCTTTGAAAAATATGCCTAGTAGTATTGATGACATATTTTTAAAAACTTTAGTATATTATTTTCTCCCAATTACATGTAAAAACAACTTTAACATTCGTTTTTTAAACTTTGAATTCCAATTTCTCTTCTGGCTTCCTTTCTACCCTCATTGAGAAGGCAAACAATTCAATATAGGTATTATAACTTTTCTTGAGATTCTTTATCTTTTGTTCTTTTAGATAAATATTATTTCTCACTTTATAGTATTTTTCTTGCTTAAGTGACCCTTTGGTAATTTGATTGATAACATATCATAAGTTAATTTAGGAAGTATTGTCATTTTATTGTATTGATATAGCCCAACTTTGAGCAATTCTTTTCTCTAATTATTTAGTTCTGTCTTTTTCTTTCCCCTGGAAAGAACATTTTGTAGATGTATTCATATACTTCCTATATATCTTCTTCTTCTTTTTTTTTCTTTTTGCTGAGACAATTGAGGTTAAGTGACTTGCCCAGGGTCACACAGCTAGGGAATGTTAAGTGTCTGAGACCAGATTTGAATTCAGACCCTCCTGACTTCAGGGCCTGTGCTCTATCCACTGCACCATCTAGCTGCCCCTATATATCTCTTAATAGGTGGAGTCTCAAACATTTTATACATTTTTCAGTTATTTTGAATGGAATTTCTCTATCTTTTCATCCTGGATCTTACTGATAACATACAAAAAGACTAATGATTTGTGAGGTTTCTTTTATATCTTGCTATTTTGCTGAACTTAATAATTTTTCATTAATTTTATTTGATAGGGTTCTCTAAATGATGAGGTCCTGGGTTACTAGGTAGAGGTTGGCAGAGAAAGTCTGAAGTACTGATAAGATCTTGCCTTAAAGGATACTGATGGGGATCAATTCAACCTTATAATTCTACTCTCAGTAGGGATCATAAATAACTCCATCTTGCTGTGTCCAGTCAGAAAGGTTAAATTTTCCATATAAATCTGTCCATGGCTCATGGATTTGAATTCAAGTCCTCCTAACTCCAGGCCAGGCACTATCTACTGTTCCACCTAGCTGCCTATTAATACCTTAATTTATTACTGACATAATATAGTATATAATCTTTGCAATATGTTACTGTAGCCTTTTTGTTAGAATTTTGTTTGATGTTTTTGTATCAATATTCATTAGAGATATTGTCTACAGTATCTCTCTCATTTTTCTCTCTTCTTCCCAACCTCCTCATTTTACCTTTTACTTCCTTTGTAAAGGAAGTAGCAGAAGTAGGATTTGAACCCGACTGTATGGGCACTGCTTGTGCCAAAGTACTACACTGTTTCTTCTCTATGAGGCAATTCCTGAGGACTCTTCTGCAGGATGTTTTCTCTCCTATTTGCATATCCCCTATGGCTGTCCCTAAAGCTGGCAAGTCGGGGAGGATGAGGGGAATCTCAGTCTTTGTCTCTTTCACTGGCTCGCTCCCACTAGCTTTATGATGCCTTCAACTCTAACACAGCTACCGGATCTACCAGTTTCTCAAGTCAGGTAAGGATTCGTTTTGGTTATTCTCTAATCTTATCATTTTTACACGTAAGACAAGAAAAAAGGCTCCCATCTTCCTCCTTTTTCAGAGGACTATTGGGCTCCTTCTCGGGCTTCATAAATGAACCCCATCCATCCTCATTTATACCACTTGTTCTCCTCAGTTACTCAAAAAACATACATCTCTATGCCTTGGGCCATTTTTAGCAGAAAACCCCTTCCTCTCATTCACTGGTAGTCTTTGAGTCACTGTCCTGGGACCAGAAAGTAGGCTCAGGAAGTATAGACTTAAGCTTTTTTTTTTTTTTTTTTTATCCCACGAACCATTCTGTCTCCAGTTGACCACTCTTGAAGTGTTTTGCTGAAAGCAATTGAGAAAGTCATTTTTCATTTGGAGTTGGTTCAGAATCAGTCAAGTCGGATTCTGCTACGGCACCTCAAAAAAATGGTCTTTGAGTCCAATCTGACAAAGGGAAAGAGAAGAATATTGTTTTAATTTGTAGGGGAAATATTCATATTTTGCTGCAATAAAGACCAGTATGATAGAATGATACTTACAAAGCTATTTTTTGGTCCAATGTAGACTGGTCCCCAACTCTTTCAGGAAACATCTGTAAAGTTGTCCATTACTACCACTGATCCCAAAGCAGGAAATACTTAAGTCAGTGTATATGTTTGCCTCTGGAAGGGAAGATGGTACTCCTTTGTGGGAGCCTGGTGAGTCTGAGATCTGGAAGGTCAACACAGGGCCATTCCCTGTTTATAACACAGACATTTATAGGAGTCAGGACTTTCAGTTCCTCCATTAAAGAGGTCCGTAAAGTGAGATCCCACAGTTTCTGGAAGTAAATCAAGAGAAAGTCAAATGGAATGTGGCAAACAGCAAAATAGAGTGGAGAAGCAGTGGAATCTGAGGCTTCCAAACACACATCATGGTCTTGGGTTGTTCTATATACAAGAACAGACAATAAAAATTGCAACTTTATAAAAATTATAACATAACCAAATTTAAAAAGTACCCAAAAAAGGAAATGAAAAGGAGTCATAGAGACAAATAAGATGTCTTTGTTAAAAATGTGTACTTGCATTTTTCTTTTTAATAAAATATTATTATTTTAGACCTCATAGTTTTACATATGGGTATATTCTATGTTTTGTTTGCTTACTTGACTGTTTTGGTGATGGTGAGTAAATTTAAAATAAAGCTTTTTTTCCCCTTGAGAATTCAGTGAACTCAATTTTTCTTTTTTGGAATTTGTTACTAGGAAAAAAAAAACTTCTCTAATTAGGGGCAGGGGAAGAATATTTTAGGAAATAAAGGTGATATGAAAACAAACATGTATCAATAAATTTCAGTATCAATAAAAAGGTAACATGACACCATAGATAGATAGTGGGTCTTAAAACCAGAAAGACTTGGTTCAAATCCTGCCTCTGATAAATATCGGCTGTGTGACTCTAAGCACAGAGGAGGTAGGTGGTACAGTAAGTAGAATGCTTCCTTGCCTGAAGTCAGGAAAAACCTCTCTTCATGAGTTCAAATCTGGCCTCAAACACTGATTAGTGGTGTGACACTGGGCAAGTCACATAACTCTTTTTACCTCATTTTCCTCATCTGTAAAATGAGCTTGAGAAGGAAATGGCAAACCAGTATCTTTGCCAAGAAAATTCTAAATGGGGTCACCAAGAGTAAGACATGACTAAAAACAACTGAACAATAACAAAAAGATCTTAGATAAAGCATTAACTTGTCAGTGTTCCAGACAACTCTTTAAGACAATACATTACATAACAAGGAGAAGTAAAGAGAAATGACAGAGGCATATTTTGGTTTGGTATTGTGGGAAAAACCATTCTAAGGATAGAGCCATTTTAACGTAGACAGCATGGGCTGATGTTGGAGGAAATGGCTTTATCACTACTGGGTGTATTCAAGTGAAGGCTGAATAGCCTCTCAGGGTAGAAATGAGAGTGGGATGGAAGGTGGGATTACAGAGGGGACTCTTGGTCAGATAGCAAATAACAATACATAGCCTCAGAGTTCTCTTCAAATTCTCAAATTTGGTAGTTCTGTAAAGACAATAATGTTGTTTTGAAAGAATTTTTCCAAAATTTCAGATTAGGTCATGTCTTGATATCTTGAGAGACTATGACATCTTTGAAAAATCGTTTAACTTGAAGGCAGAAACCCTGAATATTAATACTGATTTGACCACTTACTATGTTAATATGGTCATTATCCTTGAATCTCAATTTTCTAGTCTATAAAATAGAATAAATGCACTACCTACAAAAAAAAAGAAAGAAAGAAAAGAAAAAAACTATAAGTTACAGAAAATGGATAAACATGGTAAGGAATTTTCCATATCTGGGAGCTATCTATACCAGTGAAGTGACAGGTCTAATTTCTATTTCTTATCAGTAAAAATAAGATTTTAAAAAGACAATTAAAGGGTTCAATGAATAGAGAGAGCCTTCAGATAGATTTCTTGGTTCCTCTTGACTTTGGAAAGGGGGTATTATTTAATCTAGGTCTGTGGTGATAAGGTCTTGAAAGAGATTCGAAGGTAATGGAAGTTGAGAATTAGATGACTTAGATTTGGGTTTATTTGAAGGTTTTTTTGGGAATAACTTAGGGTCTTCTCAAGAGAATACTAGAACTGACTTCCTTTCTTGGTATCTCTCCTAGCCTGTTGTTTGGTGAGATAGCTAAAGTTTCTTAGAATTAAAATGGATTAGCTGAACTGATGCTCAAAGGCAAAAAGATTGAAAAAAAATTCTTTCCTTTTCCTATTCCCCAAATTAGATAATGATAATAATTTATATTTCTATGAAGCTTTAAGGTATATATAAAACTTTACTCAATCACCTCTAAGAAATAAATAGGACATATTATCCCAACTTATAGTGTAAGGAACTAAGGCTCAGAGATGCTAACAGATTTTTCTTTAAATAAAAACAATTTTTTGATCCTTTTAAAAAATATATATCTCTTTCATTTCAGGGGCAGCTAGTGGTACAGTGGATAGAGTACTGAGTCTGAACTCAAGAACTGAATTCAAATCCCATTTCAGATACTACTATATGACTGAGCAAGTTACTTAAACTCTACTTCAGTTACCTTAACAATAAATTAGGGTTAATAATAACATCTACCTCCCAGATGTTATAAGGAACAAATGAGATATTTGTACATAATTTTTAAATTTTATTCTCTTCCCTTCACTTCTCTTCCCTTCCCTTCCCTTCCCTTCCAAATGACTCCCCTCCAAAGAACTCTTCTTTGCAATTGACATGTCTCAAAGTGAAATAAATCCTACATAGGCCATGTCTGACAATATATTTATTATTTCACACCTATAGTCTACCACCTCTGTGGGTAAAGGCGGGAAGCATGTTTTGCCACAATTTCCTGAAGTTACAATTAGTCACTACGTTAATCAGAATTCTGAAGTCTTTCAAAGATGTTTTCCTTTATATTGTAGTCTCTATGTAGCTTCTGTTTCTGATTCTATATAAATTGTCTTGCATCAGTTCATATAAATCCTCCCTAATAGACCTTTCCAAGATCACACACCTGATAAGAAAGTGTCAGAGCTAGATGAGAATTTAACTTTCTTGTGTCTAAACCCTGAGCTCTTTTTATACCAGGGCCTCTGAAATGGATGAATAGCTCTGTTAAAAAAAAAAATAGTTCTGTGAGGACACAATAATCTCCAAAGCTGAGAAGCAGTAGCAGAAAGAGGATGTGCTAAAACCACAACTTACTGAGCAGGAAGAAGGCTGAAGGGTTAGGGTGAACAAACCTTGCTGAAGCTCAGCCTCCTTCAGCTACAGCCCAGAGGAGGGAGCAGGAAGAGGCTGGGAGGAGAGGCGGCAGGTCAGCAAGGAGAAGGAATGCTACTTCCACAACGAGAGCATCAGTCAGACCCAATCTCGTGTCTCTGAGTTGTTCCCATCATCTTTTCCCATGACAAATATTATTGCTGAAGAGAATGTGCAGCATCAGCACTTCCTTCCTTGGGCATCTGGGTACTGACCTTTTCCCAAATATCTCCCATCATATACTCAGGAAAAGGAGGGAGGAAGGGCGAAAGGAAGATGGGAGTGCAGGTCCAGCTCTCTGGAGCAGGATGTCCATTTGCGGAAATCCAGGGGAAGCAAAGAGTTAAAGTGGAACTGGACCACTTTAAAGGGAGCCAAGGGCCAGCAGTGGAAAATATTCAGTCACTGAACTTGGATTCTGACAGTGAGGTGATGACCTCAAGGTGCAGAATGAAGCACAAAAAACACAGTATTTTCCACAGAGGTCTTGTAGGGATTTGGTTTTGTTTTTTGGGGGTTTTTTTTGGTTTTTTTTTTTTTTTTGGTTTGTTTTTGCTTGTTGTTTTTTTGTTTTGTTTTGTTTTTTTACTAAATATACTGATATAAAGTTTTTAGAGTATTTTTTTTCAAATGGGGAGGACTAGAGAAGAAAGGGCTAGGAATAGTTAATCAAAATGAAAAAAGAAGAAAAGTAAGAAAAGAGAATCATTGAAGCATTATTTAAAATGTACATAAAAGAAGAGAAGGAAGAACAGTAGGAAACACAGATAAGCAGGACAGTTTTTTTATTTTATTTTATTAAAGCTTTTTATTTACAAAACATATATATGCATGGGTAATTCTTCAACATTGACCCTTGCAAAACTTTCTGTTCCAAATTTTCCCCTTCTTCCCCCCCACCTCCTTCCCTAGATAGCAGGTAGTCCAATGCGTGTCAAATATGTTAAAATATATGTTAAACCCAATAAATGTATACATATTTATATAGTTATCTTGCTACACAAGAAAAATCGGACCAAAAAGGAAAAAAAAACTTGAGAAAGAAAACAAAATGTAAGCAAACATCAACAAAAAGAGTGAAAATGCTATGTTGTGGTCCAGACTCAGATCCCACAGGCCTCTCCCTGGGTATATATGCTTTCTCCATCACTGAACAATTGGAACTGGTTTGAATCATCTCATTGTTGAAAAGAGCTATGTAGCAGGAGAGTTTTGAAAATAACATATTAAATTGGCTAATACTTGTATACTTTTAGTGAGAAGCAAGCTGGACAGATTAATGTCTGTATATATGGAGGCCTTTTTTTCTATTCTGTTTTGTATATGGAAATGTCCATCTTAGCTGGTGTTTGTTGAATTAAAAATAAATTTTTCAAGGAAGAGCTGAGTTTAGATTCTACTTCTGACACTTGCTAAGTATGTGAGTGAGCAAATTGCCTCAGCTTCCTCATCTGTAAAATGGAAATAATAGTGCCTTACAGGATGTGTCAAGAGGATCAAAGGAAATAATCCTG
This sequence comes from Myrmecobius fasciatus, assembly GCA_023553655.1. Lineage (NCBI taxonomy): Eukaryota > Metazoa > Chordata > Mammalia > Dasyuromorphia > Myrmecobiidae > Myrmecobius > Myrmecobius fasciatus. The sequence goes on along the minus strand of JAJPUD010004827.1, from coordinate 129,659 downwards.
GTCAGTCACTAGATAAACCTTAGCATTTTATACACTTTAAAAGCCCACTTTTAGCTGAATGGAAGAGACTGAAGTGCTTAAAGAGAGATTTATTTTGGGATAAAAGCCTGAGGAGGATGGGAACCAGCCACCTTTCAGAGCCTTCACTTTCCTCTCTAGCACATCAGATCATTGTTTCTGTGTTTAGATCAGTTTGGAGTGGCTGGGTGGGTTTATAGCCAGAGATATGGGTTTAGCCTCAGACACCCACTAGCTGTGTAACCCTGGGCAAGTCACTTAACCTGCCTGCCTCAATTTCTTCATCTGTAAAATGAGCTGGACAAGAAAATGGAAAATACTCCAGTATCTTTGCCAAGAAAACCCCAAATGGGGTCAGAAAGAGTTGTTCAGTTTGCAACTGAACAACAGTGATATGCAGCAAATGGTGTCTATTGGCCAAGACTATTGGAAAATAGGGCATCTTTTTAAAAAAATTTAAGTTGTGAATAGTTGCTCCTAAGTCAGAGGGGGTGAAGATGGAATTTTCTTCTGAGAGTGCTGCAAGAAGTAGAGGAGTTAGGGAACTTTCACCCATCAGGCCTGAGGAGGGGGACTCAGTAATCATTTTCTCAGCTCAGTAAAAGTTCAAAGGATCACATATTTAGAGCTAGAAGTATTCTTGAAGGCCATGGTCTAGCTCCCTCATCTTAGATAAAGAAACTGGTCTTCCCTTATCTAGACCTAGAGATGTTCAATGACTTACATAAGATCATATGGACAATGACACAAATGGGATTTGAAACCAGATCCTCTGACTTCAAATGTAGCATTCTTTCCACTGTATCAACTCGAGCATTTGCTCCCTCTAAAATTTATTTCCATCTCCATTTCTTTTTTTTAAATTTTTGTTACATATATATTATTATTAAATTTTTTTTATTTTTCAAAACATGCATGAGTAATTTTTCTTTTTTTTTTTTTTTCTTTTTGCTGAGGCAATTGGGGTTAAGTGACTTGCCCAGGGTCATACAGCTAGGAAGTGTCTGAGACCAGATTTGAACTCAGGTCTTCCTGACTTCAGGGCTGGTGCTCTAACCACTGTGCCACCTAGCTGCCCCTGCATGAGTAATTTTTCAACCTTAACCCTTGCAAAACCTTGTGTTCAAATTGTTACCTCCTCCCCTAGATGGCAAAGTATGTTAAACATGGTAAAAATATATGTTAAATCCAATATATGCATACATACTTATACAATTATCTTGTTGCACAAGAAAAAATCAAATCAAAAAGGAAAAGAAAATGGAAAAGAAAACAAAATGGAAGTGAACAACAAAAAGAGTGAAAATGCTATGTTGTGATCCACACTCAGTTCCCACAGGCCTCTCTCTGGGTGTAGATCACTCTCTTCATCACAAGATCATTAGAGCTGGTCTGAATCATCTCATTGTTGAAGAGAGCCATGTCCATCAGAATTGATCATCATATAGTATTGTTGTTGCCGTGTATAATGATCTCCTGGTTCTGCTCATTTCATTTAGCATCAGTTCATGTAAGTCTCTCCAAGTCTCTCCAAAATCATCCTGCTGGTCGGTTTTTTATTCTATCTCCATTTCTTAGTCATGGCAGCTAAGTGACCCTCTAGTACACAGAGCGCTGGACCTGGAGCCAGAAATACCTCAGTTCAAATCCAGACTCAGACATTTATTATTTGTATGACCTGGGGCAAGTCACTTAACTTCTAGCTCAGTTTCCTCATCTGTAATATAGGGATATACTAGCATCTATCTTCCAGGGTTATTGTGAGGATCAAATAGGATAATATTTGTAAAGAGCTTAGCACAGTGCCTGCACATAGGAAGCTCTCTCTAAATGCTTTTTCATACACCAATCCATTCATTATCCACCAGCTTTTTACCACACCATACCTACTAAGGCAGTTAGTAGTGCAGAGACTGAAGAACTTGACCTGGAATGGAAAAGATCTGAGTTAAAATCCAGCCTCACACACTTACAATCTCTGTGACTGGGCAAATCACTTGCCCTCTGTACATCTCAGTTTTTTGTTTTGCTTCGTTTTGCTAAGGCAGGTGGGGTTAAGTGACTTTCCCAGGATCACACAGCTAGGGAGTATTAAATGTCTGAGACCAGATTTGAACTCAGCTCCTCCTGACTTCAGGGCTGGTGCTTTACCCACTGCGCCACATAGCTGTCTCTCACCTCAGTTTTTTCAACTGTAAATGGGGATAGTAATAGCATCTAGCTCCCAAAATTTCTGTGAGGATCAAATGAGATAATATTTTTTAAAATGCATAGCACTGTGCCTGACACAGGAAGTGCTATATAAAATAGGTGCTATATAAATGCTTATTCCCTCCCTTCCCTTATTTTCACATACTATAGGTATATAGCTGTACTACATACATGCCATAACCAACCCCTCCTCCCCAAAAAAAGAAAAGAAAGAAAAAGAAATTTTGTATATTCTGTTCATCTTGTCTCTAAGTGGTTGTGAACTGTGGAAGGCAGACACCATGTGTCTTTTGTTCTGTAACATTGCTATATTGAACATATGTGGGTACTTGATAAATATTGATGATGATGACGATGATGACCAATGACAATCTAAAAGAAGCAAGACCTGGTGTTGACACAGTACTCTTTCCCCTCTCAAGCAATAATTCCAGGCTCCAGTCATTACATCAACCCAGGAATTCTGCCAATGGGTGTTTTTTCTTACCCACTTACCACTCCAGCTTGTTTCCTTCATGGCCTTTTTTCTTTTCTCTTAAGAAGCTAAAAGCACTTCAGGAATTTGATCTCATTTTCTCTTTCCATCCCCTTGAACGGCTGGGAAGGAATCATGGGGTAATAACTCTTGACTGAGAATAGGCAATCTAAAAGCATGAAAAGGGAATAATAATACTAACTCTAAGGTGGAGTTAGGGTCTGATCTAAGTTGGGCATTAGGAAATATAGAGCAACTAGGAGGCCCAGTGGATTGAATGCCAGACCTGGAGTGAGGAAAAACTCATCTTTCTGAATTCAAATCTGGCCTCAGACATTTACTAGTTGTGTGATTATGGGCAAGTCACTTAATCCTGTTTGCCTCAGTTTCCTCATCTGTAAAATGAGCTAGAGAAGGAAATGACAGTTTTCAGATCTTAGTTCAGCTACCAATTTATTACCTGACTTTGGGATAATCATTTCATAGCTAGGTTCATAGATCAAGAGCTAGAAAGAAACTTAGAGGTCATCTAGTCCAATGAAAATGGGACTCACAGAACTTAAATGGCTTAGCTAAGGTCACAGAAGTGAATATCAAAGGCAAGATTTAAAGCCAGATCTGACCCCAGATCTAACATTTTCCATTATAGCATTTTGTCTTCCTTAAACTAATAGATTCTTCAACTGTAAAATTTAGGATTAGTCATGATTTTCTCTGAGGTCCCTTACAATTCTAACATACTCTGTTCTGTGTTCTACCTTTCCATATTATGAGCTCCCTTCCAGCTCTAACATCTTCTGTTCTATGCTCTAACTTTCCATATTCTGAGCTTCCTTCCAGTTCTAATATCTTCTGTTCTTTGTTCTACTTTCCCATATTCTGAGCTCCCTTCTGGTCCTGATTAGTCATGATTTTCTCTGAGGTCCCTTACAATTCTAACATACTCTGTTCTTTGTTCTACCTTTCCATATTCTGAGCTCCTTTCCAGTTCTAACATCTTCTATGTTCTAACTTTCTATATTCTAAGGTCCCTTCCAGTTCCAACACTATGGTTCTAAGCTCCCAGAAAAGTCTCCAGGTTAGTTACATTGATATGATGATACTCAAGGATGCCTGTGCTAATCCAAAGGCCTTCCTTCATGCATTCTCACTATCTCCTTCCTCCCCTGCCTTAATTCTTCATGTCTTCCTTTGGCATCTTCTTTCTATAGGAATCTGACTCTTGAGGCTAGAATCCACACTCTTTTGACTTCCTTTCAGTGACTCTGTCTAGTCTCACAATCATTATCATTGCTCCTTGGTATTTTTCTATTGGCTTTTTCCAAGAAGTTTAAAATCAGCCACTCACTCCTCCTCCCTAGGAACCCAGGGAGAGAGGAAGCCTGGACCAGTAGCAAGAGCACTGGAACAGAGATAAAGGGACGTGGCTAATATTCTTGGCCCTGCTATAAGACTGATGAGAAACTCCTGGGTCCATTACTCCACCTCTCTGGGTCTCTATAAACTGGGGATAAAAACTCCTGCCTTGCCAACCTTATGGGCTTGTCATAAGAACAAATGAAAAAACAGATGTGAAAGTACTTTATGGTTCTCCAAGTATGTGATATTTTTACTGTCCTGTATTTTACTGTCCTGTTCCAGTATTTTACTGTCCTGCCCAGCCAGGACAGAGAGATTCAGGATTTCTGCTGGTTCCACACATCTGGAAAGAAGGTCATTATCCAGAAGAAAGACAGTTCAGACACTGAGGAGCTGTTTACCCTCTGCAGGAATCCAACTGTAGACAGAAGCTGTCTCAGAATTCATAGACCACTGGATATCAGGACTCAAAGGGGACCTTAGAGATCATTCAGTCCCTAAACCTCTCATCTGATGGACGAAGAATCTAAGCCAGAGAGGGACATTAGTTTGCTCAAGATCACACAGTCAGGTGGTGACATAACCAGAACTAGGCTCACGGACTCCTGGCTCTCAGTCCAGCATTTTCAGTACACCAACCAGCTTGATTGACTGGCTGGACTGGTTGTCCCTCTCCCTTTGGTTTCATTGTCTGATCCATGGGGAGGGGCCAAGTGAGGTCAGTGGCTTTCCTCTTAAAATCCCTTCCCTATTGCCACTTTCTAGCTCCCATTGAGAGATGGAGAGACTGAAACTGTTTAATAAGAGCAGAGAGGTTTTCCAGCTCTGTTAGGCAGCACCATCTGCTGGACGTCCACCAGAAATGACAAGGGGATTACATAAATCTGTGGTTCTCAAAGGATCCCTTTACACTCTTAAAAATTATTAAGGACCCCAAAGAACTTTTATTTATGTGGATTATGCTTATTAATTGACTAACTTGATTTAAAATTAAAACTGATAAAATTTTAAATATTTATTTATTAACTCTCTTTAAAATAATAAAACCAGCCGCAGCTAGATGGCGCAGTAGATAAAATACTGGTCCTGAAGAGAGGAACTGAGTTCAAATTCTAACTCATACACTTAATATTACCTAGCTGTGTGATCCTGGGCAAGTCACTTAACCCCAGTTGCCTCAGCAAAATAAGTGAATGAAATAATAAAATAATTTTATTAAAACTGTATTTTCTAAGACAAATTTATTGAGAAGGGTAGCATTATTTTCCATAATTTTTTTGCAAGTTTCTTTAATGACTGATAGAATACAGATGGATTCTCATCTTTTCTGCATTCAATCTGTTGTGATATATTGTTTTGATTGAAGCATATAAAAAATCAGGACTCATACAAATATATAGTTGGAAAAAGGGAAGAGTATTTTAATAACCATTTCAGATAATTATGAATATTCTTTTTTGATAGTACATCAAAATTAGATGAATGATAGTTTCTTAAAAGTTAGTTGCAATATAGAATTTGAAAAACTCCACTGTACACTTGGGAGATAATGAAAGTGAAAAAAGGGAAATAAAATCTCAGTACTTACTATGAAAATTTTTATTAATCCAGTTTTGAACTCTCAGACCCCTTGGAAGGATATCAGGGACTCTTAGGAGTGCTAGGACCAACTCTGAGAACTTCTGATATAGTTTAATGAGAAAGAAGAGTAAAAAAAAAAAAAAAAGGAGGAAGAGGGGGGAGGGGAGGGAAGGGGAAGGAAAGGAAGAACAGGGAAGGAAAGAAAAAAGGGGAGAAAAAAAGAAAGGAGAACGGAGGATAGGAGAAGGAAAAAGAGGTGAAAGGGAGGAGAAAAAGATAGGAAGATGAAAGAAGGGAAAGAAGAGGAGAAGGAAGAAGAGAGTATCTGCACTTTGCGATTTACAAATTGCTTTACAAACATTATTTAATATAATCCTGGGGATGACATCATAGAAAAAAGTATAAAATATCAGAAAGAGCAGGAAAGGGAGTTCAAAGATCATTTAGTCCAACCCCTTATTACCAAATTCAAAACTGAATCACAGACAGGTGATATGTCAGGAAATTCACACAGTTAGTAAATGTCAAACGCTAATTCATCTTCCTAAAACTGAAGACTTACCTAAATTGTTGGAAATGGAATGGAAAATGGAAATATATACCCATAGAAGGAAATCCTTCAGCTTTCCCCAGAATTTAATTCTCATATTCAACAACACTTAGCAACAAGAAATTTCTTTTTTCTTTTTCTTCCTTCCTTCCTTCTTTCCTTCCTTCCTAATCTTTCTTCTTTCCTTCCTTCTCTTCTTTCCTTCCTTCCTTTTTCTTTCTTTTTTTTATTTCATCCTTCCTCCTTCCCTCTCTACTTTCTTCTTTCCCTCCCTGTCACTCTCTTTCCCTCTCTCCCATTCTTCCTTCCTTCCTTCCTTTCTTTCCCCCTTCCTTCCTTCCTTTCTTGGAACCCCAAGAACTTATCTAGTATAACCTCATTTCACAGTTAAAGAAATTGAGGTCTGAGAAGAAAGTGAATTGTTTAGGATTAGTTGATTAATTATCAAGCATTTATTAGATGCTATTCTGCGGATGCTAATCATTGTGCTAAATTCTGGAGATATAAAAACAGAAAGGAAAACAGTTCCTACCTTCAATGAGTAATTTATTAAAGGAGACTGCATGTACCTATAAAGATTTCCCCAAGCATCACAGTGCCCTGAGACTTTTTTGGGACATCCTGTACATGTGTACAAAGGAGATCACAAAAGTGATTTGGAGAGGGGAGGGCACTTGCAGGAGGGAGTGAGGAAGATGAGGGAAACAGAAGGTCTCACACATAATGTGATACTTGAACCAAACCTCAAAGACAGTTAAGAGATTCCAAAAGACAGAAATGAGGGGAGGGAACATTCATTATCCAAATCCTACCAATTATGCTTTCAATTCGCTTTCTATGTCCCATTTAGCACAAGTATTATTTGGTAGAGTAATCTTCTAATTATACCCATAAAGCTTTTATTATGGGCCCCTTTCATTGCACAGAACAGTTCTTATCCTATAATATCATGAGAAGTTACTCTGAGTCTTCAGAGCTCTCATCAGTGCAATGACCAAGTATAGACTGAAGTACACTACCTGACTCTTGACAGAGGATACGCTCAAGCTTCACAACAAGAAATATTTTTGGAGATAGTATGTGAATTTGTTTACTATGATAGTACATATTTACTATAAGGGCTTTGTTTTAAAAAATTACTTTGTTCATATGCCAAGATAAGATCAAAATGCATATATGATTTACACTTAAATCTCACTCATAAGCAAATTAGGAAAGCAAATAATTATATGTTAAATCTATAGATAAGGGAAGAATTTATGATCTTTTGATTCTATAAAATTAAAAAAGATTTTACACAAATAAAACCAATGCGATCAAAATTGTAAGGAAAGTAGAAAACTGGGAGAAGACTTCATTTTTAAATATATAGAGAACTGAGTCTAATTTATAAAAATGCAAGTCATTCCCCAATTGAAAAATTGTGAAAGGATATGAACAGTTAGCTTTAAGGCAAAGAAATCAAATCTATCTGTCTAAGATGACAGGAAAAGATAATGATGAATGTTGGAGGGGATGTGGGAAAATTGGGACACTGATGCATTGTTGGTGGAACTGTGAATGGATCCAGCCATTCTGGAGAGCAATTTGGAACTATACTCAAAAAGTTATCAAACTGTGCATACCCTTTGACCCATCAATGTTTCTACTGGGCCTATATCCCAAAGAGATCTTAAAGGAAGGAAAGGGACCCACATGTGCAAAAATGTTTGTGGCAGCCCTTTTTGTAGTGGCTAGAAACTGGAAACTGAATGGATGCCCATCACCTGGAGAATGGCTGAATAAATTATGGTATATGAATGTCATGGAATATTATTGTTCCGTAAGAAATGACCAGCAGGATGATTTCAGAGAGGCCTGGAGAGACCTACATGAACTGATGCTAAGTGAAATGAGCAGAACCAGAAGATCATTATACACGGCAACAAGACTATATGATGATCTATCCTGATGGATATGGCTCCCTTCAACAATGAGATGTTTCAAACAAGTTCCAGTTGTACAGTGATGAAAAAAGCCATCTATACCCAGAGAGAGGCCCTGTGGGATCTCAACATAGCATGCTTTCTGTTGATGTTTGCTTGCATTTTGTTTTTCTTCCCAGGTTTTTTTTTCTTGTAGATTTGATTTTTCTTGTACAGCAAGATAACTGTATAAATATGTATACATATATTTGATTTGTCATATATTTTAATATAGTTAACATGTATTGGACTATCTGCCACCTAGGGGAGAGGGAAGGGGGGAAGGAGAGAAAAATTTGGAACAGAAGGCTTTGTAAGAGTCAATGTTGAAAAATTATCCATGTATATGTTTTGCAAATAAAAAGCTTTAATAAAAAAAGAAAGAAATCAAATCTATCTATAGTCATATGAAAAAATGCTTTAATCCTTATTGATTAGAGAAATGCAAATTAAAACAATTCTGAGGTACTACTTCATACTTATCAGATTGGTTAATATGGCAAAAAAATGAAAATGATGAATGTTGGAGGGGATGTGGGAAAACTGGGACTAATGCACTGTTGGTGAAGTTGTGAGCTGATTCAACCATTCTGGAGAGCAATTTAGAACTAACTATGCCCAAAGAGCTGCAAAATTGTGCATACCCTTTGATAGCACTGCTAGTTTTATATCCCAAAGACATCAAAAAAGGGGTAAAGGACCTATTTATAGGACCTATTTATATAAAAATATTTATAGTAGTTCTTTTTTTTTTTTAACAACAGCTCTTTTTGTGGTGACTATAAATTGGAAATTGAAGAGATACCCATCAATTGGGGAATGGCTAAACAAGATGTGGTATATGATTGTAATGGAATATTATTGGGCTATAAGATGTGACAAACAGGAAGCTTTTCAGAAAAACCTAAGACTTATATAAACTGATATTGGGGGCAGCTAGGTGGTGCAATGGATAGAGCACCAGCCCTGAACTCAGGAGGACCTGAGTTCAAATCTGCTCTCAGACACTTAACATTCCCTAGCTGTGTGACCCTGGGCGAGTCACTTAACCTCAATTGTCTCAGCAAAAAGAAAAAAAAAAAAAAAAACTTATATGAACTGATATTGGACCAGAAGATACAGAACTGATAGAACCAGGAGAACATTATACACAATAACAGCAATATTGTTTGATGAAGAATTGTAAATGACAGCTATTTTCAGAAATATGACGATCCAAGAAAATCTGAAAGGACTAATGATGAAGCCTACTATCTGCCACCAGAAAAAGAACTGATATTGTTTGAATACAGACTGAAGCAGGCTATTTTATACTTTCTTTCATCCTTTTTCTTTTATTCCAGTCTTCTGGAATAATATGGACTCTAACTAATATGGAAATGTTTTACATGATTGCATATATATGACCTATATCTGATTGCTTGCCAGGGCAAGGGAAAGAGGAGGGAAGGATAGAGTTTAGAACTCAAAACTGTTAAAGAAAACCAAACACATGTTAAAAAATTTTTTTACTATGTAACTGGGGGGGAATAAAATATATATTTTTAGAAGTTGTTTTATGTTGTAGTCATGAAGTCAGCCAATACAAAGGCCCATAGATGGGTCATGTATGAACAACAAGAGAGCTAGTTTGGTCAGACCTAAGGTTTTGTGGGTCGGGGGGTGGGGGGAGAGGGCTGACATGCAGAGTTTGGACCAGGACCTGAATCTTGGTTTCTCTACCTACTATTTGTGTGACTACAGATATCCATACTTTCCCTTTCTCAGTGTCCATTTCTTCATTTGAAAAATGACATAGTTGGACTAGCTGGCCTCTGACTCTGAGTCTAAGATCTAAGTGTCCTGATTCTCAGTGCAGCCTCTTTCCAGTACATGGACTTTGGCCATTTCATTTTCCTGTGCTGTTTAATAGAGAACATCTAGTCACCTTGTCATCCCATGCCTGATTGCTAAAGGGAGACCTCACCCTTCAAAGTACTCTTCGAACTCTATTAAAGCTGCTGGGTGTTTGCTGGGCAAAGGGCACCCCACCCTCCCTTCCCCCTTGATCAGGGTTATTCCAGGTCTCAGATAAAGTCCTGGGATATCTGAGTGGCAACTGGTTTGGTCTAGAGCTCACAGGGCCCATCAGGTCAGAATAGACTTGAACTTCCTAACACAATCTAAAATCTTTTATCCTGGAGCTCACCCTAATTGCCCTCTCTTGGCAAGGAAGAAGGTGTGGAAGCACATTCTATTTCTTCTTCTTTTTTAGACTTTTCAGTAGTATATTTTCCAAATACATGTAAAGATAATTTTCAGCATTTGTTTTTGTAAGAGTTTGTGTTCCAAATTTTTCTCTCTCCCCTCCTTACTCCCCCCCTCTCCAAAACAGCAAGTAATCTGATATAGATTAAATATGTGCAATTCTTTTAAACATATTTCCATATTTGTCATGTAAGGACATCCTACTTTTTTTAGCTTTTTATTTTCAAAATATATGCATAACTTTCAATATTCACCCTTGTAAAACCTTGTGTTCCAAAATTTTTCTCTTCCCCCCACCTCCTCCCCTAGACAGTAAGTAATCCAGTATATATTAAACATATATAATTTTTCTATACACATTCTTACATTAATCATGCTGCACAAGAAAAATCAGATCAAAAATGAAAGAAAATGAGAAAGAAAACAAAAAGCAAGCAAAATAACAACAAAAAAGGTGAAAATATTATGTTATGACCCAAACTCAGTCTCCATAGTCCTCTCTCTGGATGTGGGGATGGCTCTCTCCATCCCAAGTCTATTGGAATTGGCCTGAATCACCTCATTGTTTAATAGAGCAAAGTCCGCCAGAGTAGATCATCACATAATCTTGCTGTTGCTGTATACAGTGAATAGAGTACCAGCCATGGAATCTGCAAGTCTTGTGTTGAAATTGTGCTTCAGATACTTAATGACTGACCCTGAGCAAATGACTTCACTTCCCTATACCTTGGTTTTCTCATCTGCTAAATGAGGGTGTTTTCCAGCTCTAAATCTATGACTTTACAATCATCCTCTACCTTCTACAAAGTTTGTTGTGGCTATTTTGTTATTTAATCATGTCTGACTAAGATAAGGGAGAGTTTGTCATTTCCTTTTCCGGTGGATTAAGTCAAACAGAGGCAAACAGAGATTTGCCATAGTCACACAGCTCGTAAGTGTCTAAGCTTACATTTGAACTCAGGTCTTCCAGTGCTCTATCCACTGAGCCATCTAGCTGCCCCTAAGATCAGCCACTTCTCACAAAGATAGTGAATGACACCCCCCCTCAGTATTTTGCCCTCTCTCCATCTTTATCCCCATATCACAGAATCATAAAATTTCTGAATTGGAAGGTGCTTCAAGAATCCTCTAACCAATTAATATCTAACCAGAAATTTCCTCTACATCCCCAGTAAGTGGCCATTCAGCTTCCAAGTGACTGTTTCCAGTGTTAGGAGGAATTGGAATCAACACCAAATCAACATGAGTTTCTAAGGCAGCATGTAACCCTGAAATGAAGAAGTGACTTATCACTAAAAGACAAGAGCCAAAGGGGGAAGTGGGCATGGCAATTAGCCGGTCCCATTCTGAGAAACAGATACACTCTGCATTTCTGTTTCTTTATCTGTAAAGTGGACATTGGGATCTTTGCCAGCCTGCCTACCTTGGAAGGATGTAGTAAGCAATCAAATGAGATGTTGTATAATTGTGTGTGTGTTGTGTGTGTAACCTGGGATTTCATCAGTGTAGTAGAGGATTCCCAGCATAGAAACTCCTTTGACTAGTACAAATTGGCAATGTCGAATTTTAGAAAGTTGCCTATATTACTGAGATATTAAGTGACTTACCCATTCAAGGATCTGGTATATATCAGAAGCCATTCTTCCGAGTCTTCCTGCCTCTGAGTCCTCAGTCTACTGTTTTTCAGTATTTGATTTGAAATATGTCAAGTACCATTACTCAAATCCTACCAGTTTTTCCTTCCATTCTCCCTTCAATGACTTGCTTAGCTCTAAGTACATACTCAGAGTATCTTTGTGTTTTCTAGAAAAGGAAAGGAAGGAGAAAATTAAGGGTATATAAGAACCTCTTTTCTCCAGTTTTTTCTTGGCCTGTCATCTTAGGTGCTTCAGGACTTGCCATAGTATTTATTCTTTGCCTTCCACCCTCCCTTTTCCTTCATGGGTGGTCCAGTATTTGGCCAGTACTTCTTCCAGGTGCTGTGCCTGCCTAAGACTAGGGCATCACCTGGGAGTGACTCGAAAAAACCTGCCTGGACCTGTGGGTTGAGCCCCTCTTTTGCTTTCACATCAAGCTCAGGGGTTCCTAAAACTTTTCTTGGAGTGAGGGAATAACATGAATAACAATATATTCCTTACACCCATTTGCTATGTGAAGTGTAAGGGGTGTTCTGGAAGGATTAGCACCTTTGGTTGAGGGCTTACAAACCCTTTTCAGGGTTGCTCATCCACCTTTGGTGTCCACCTGCTGCCCAATTTTCACCTGTATCTTCAAGAAACTGTAGCATGTACAGCATAGTAGCCATAATCTGGTAAAAATCATCATGCAGACAAGCTAAACCTGGTTCAGGGTACCAACAAGTCTTATATCCATCACTTTGGCATCTAGCCAATAAGCAGTTGTAATGCATTGGCATTCTGGAGAGAAATGAATGCTGGATATGAGGATTTGGAGTAGATAAATTCCTTACCCGAGCTCGAGAAGACTTCCTCTCTCCCCACTACCCCACTGGAATGGTCAGATGAATACAATTTCTTTCAAAAGCCATGAAGGCTGCTGAAGCAGGTTCTTCAAGCAGGAGCTTGGTCAGGCATCAAAGACCCCAAGATCATCCACTGCATCCCAGGGCATTGCCAGTCATCCTGACTTTTGTCTTCCCATGGATTTTCATGATTCTGGACAAGAGAATGAGGCTGTTGATTTTATGCAACTGCACCTCACTTAAATCCAATTCACTCACAAGTCTATATATCAAAATTTTGAAAATAAAGGACAAACAATAACAGAGAAAAGCAACTTTTTGCTTTGAGGTGTGAAACACCTTTCACCCCTCACAACTGAAGAGAAAAAATTCAACTTTGTTTTTTTTGCTTAGTGTTTATTGGAGACTCACTCAACCCATCTAGGAGACAGGGATCCATCTTGAGATCCACCCCACAAGTCAATGACTGACCTATTTTGGGGCAACTCTAGGCAAAACAATAGTGAACAAAATTCTTTTGGTAACCTTCCACCTACCCTCTCAAGCACTTCATTAAGATACCAAGGAGCTCTGAGTTCTAGAACACATTAAGTAGCTGTCTCATCTTGATAGAGAACTAGATCTAGAACTCTATCTAGATAGAAAAATAGATCTAATTAAAAGAGATTAGGAAGGAAACTATATCTTGCTAGACATAGAAGATAAATTATATTCAGCAAGGATACAGCAACATTGATTCATTTGGGAGCAGCATTCCTGCCTCTGTGTTGGCCACTGGAAAGAAGTTTGAATTGATTTTTGTCCTTTGATGGATTTTGTACTTAAGCTACCAGGAAGTTATGTGCCTTTGGCCAATGAAGTCATAAGAATTGTTTCAGCACATTTAAAAGAAAAACTAGCTTAGCCTTTGTGGTTTATGGTCTTAGGATGCAGATCCTACTGTAATATTCCATCCTCCAACATCTACTCTCTCCAATTCATCCTCCACACAGGTACCAAGTTAATAGTCCTAAAATACTTGAAAGAGGAATTGATCAAATTCTGATGGGCATGGCTCTCTTCAACAATGAGATAATTCAACTCATTCCAATTGTTCAGTAATGAAGAAAGCCATAAACACCTAGAGAGGCCTGTGGGATTTGAGTGTGGACCACAACATAGTATTTTCATGCTTTCTGTTGATGTTTGCTTGCATTTTGTTTTCCTTCTCAGGTTTTTTTTTTTCCTAGATCCGATTTTTCTTGTGCAGCAAGATAACTGTATAAATATGTATACACATATTGGATTTATCATATATTTTAACATATTTAACATGTTTTGAACTACCTGCCATCTAGAGGAGAGGTTGAGGGGAAGGAGGGAAAAATTTGGAACAAAAAGTTTTGCAAGGAAGTTCATTTGGAAGAACAAAAGGTCAAGAATTTCAAGGAATTAATGAAAAAAAAAGACAGATGAAGGTGGCCTTGCTGTACCAGATATAAAACTATATTATAAAGCAGCAGTCATCAAAACCATTTGGTACTGGCTGAGAAATAGAGCAGTCGATCAGTGGCATAGGATAGGATATCAGGACAAGCTAGGTAATAACGTTAGCAATTTAGTGTTTGATAAACCCAAAGACCCCAGCTTTTGGGATAAGTACTCACTATTCAGCAAAAACTGGGAAAAAAAACTGCTGGGAAAATTGGAAACTAGTGTGGAAGAAATTAAGGCTGGACCCACACCTAACACCGCACACCAAGATAAGATCTAAATGGGTTCATGATTAGATATAAAGAGTGATATTATAACCAAATTAGAGGAACATAGGATAGTTTACCTCTCAGACCTGTGGAGATGGAATAAATTTATGTCCAAAGAAGATCTGGAACTCTTAATTGAACAGCAGATAGATAATTTTGATTATATTAAGTTAAAAAGTTTCTGTACAAACAAAAATAATGCAGACAAGATTAGGAGGGAAGCATCAAATTGGGAAATCATCTTTACATTTAAGGGTTCTGATAAAGGTCATCTCTAAGATATATAGAGAATTGTCTCATATTTATAAGAATTCAAGCCATTCTCCAATTGATAAATGGTCAAAGGATAGGAACAGACAATTTTCACATGATGAAATTAAAACTATTTATAATCATATGAAAAGATGCTCCAAATCACTATTGATAAGAGAAATGCAAATTAAGACAACTCTGAGGTACCACTTCACACCTGTCAGATTGACTAAAATGACAGGAAAAGATAACGATGAATGTTGGAGGGGATGTGGGAAGACTGGGACACTGATGCATTGTTGGTGGAGCTGTGAACAGATCCAACCATTCTGGAGAGCAATTTGGAGCTATGCTGAAAAAGTTATCAAACTATGCATACCCTTTGACCCAGCAGTGTTTCTATTGGGCTTATATCCCAAAGAAACCATAAAAGAAGGAAAGGGCCCCACATGTGCAAGAATGTTTGTGGCAGCTCTTTTTGTAGTGGCTAGAAACTGGAAACTGAATGGATGCCTATCAATTGGAGAGTGGCTGAATAAATTATGGTATATGAATGTTATAGAATATTATTGCTCTGTAAGAAACGACCAGCAGGACGATTTCAGAGAGGCCTGGAGAGACTTGCATAAACTGATGCTGAGTGAAATGAGCAGAACCAGGAGATCATTATGCACGGCAACAACAATACTATATGAGGATCAATTCTGATGGACATGGCTCTCTTCAACAATGAAATGCTTCAAACCAATTCCAATTGTTCAGTGAAGAAAGCCATATACACCCAGAGAGAGGGATGTGAAATGTGGACCACAACGTAACATTTTCATGTTCTCTATTGAGGTTTGCTTGCATTGTATTTCCTTTATCGGATTATTATTTCTTGTAGATACGATTTCTCCTACACAAAAAATGTTATGTGGCAATAACTAAAAAAAAAAAAAAGTTTTGCAAGGGTCAATGTTGAAAATTACCCATTCATATGTTTTGCAAATAAAAAGCTTTAATTAAAAAAAAGGAAAGAGGAATTGATCAGAAGAGCCCCTAAAAATTTTGATGAATCCTGAAAGACACCTTCAGGTCTATGCCTGAAGAGCACCTCCAGTGAAGGTAAACATGTGATCTCAACCTTCCTGAAAGGACATCCCAGAGAGCTCTTACAGTTGGTTCCCATTGACTATGACTATCTACAAGATGTTGACTGAGATTTAGAGGGAAAAAGACTTCTCTTGGAAGAACCATTCCTTCCTCCAACAACTTTCCAAATTCAATAAAATCTAGCTTGAAAAATAGCTCCAGCCCATTTCATCCGGCTTTTGCTCCCTTGGACTTTCAGATCTGAATGATCCAAGGGAGATGGGAAGGAGGAAGGGATGGCTATTCTGACATCCCCCCACCCCCTTCCTTCCCAAGTACATTTATCTTGGAGGTGAGTCACAATCACTGAAAACCAATCAGATGGGTCCTCTGAGAGCTCTCAGCAAGGCACATGAATTTCCCATGGAGGAGCCCTTCAGACAAAGGTTTATGCTTTATCATTTCATCATACTGATTGAAGGATCAAATAGATCAGAGCTATCCTGATCAGTCCACCTTACATGATTGACCCTGTTTGACCATGTTTGACCACCTTACATGTCTTGACCTTGCTCAAGAAGCTTCAATGTTGCTTCCAGGATTAAAATATAAAATTGTATAAAATACAATTAGGCTCCAATATCTCTTCAGAGTTACTACATCTTAGTCCTCTTCATATACTTTTATATTGTAGTCAAATTGTCTTTTTTGCTGCACTTAGGACATGACATTCTAGCTTTCAAATTTGTACAAACTGTCTCCCATGTTTGCTCTTCCATCTCTTTGAATCCCTTCTCCATTAAAGGCTAGATTCAAATGTCACCTCTTACCCAAGGCCTTTCCTCATCCCCCCAGGTGTTAATGACTCCCACCTCCCCACCTCACATCTCTCAGATTCATTAAGATGACAGGAAAAGATAATACTAAATATTGGAGGGGATGTGGGAAAACTGGAGCATTATTGCATTATTGGTGGAGTTGTGAAATGATCCAATCATTCTGGAGAGAAATTTGGAACTGTGCCCAAAGGGCCATCAAACTGTGCATACCCTTTGACCCAGCAGTGCTATTACTGAGTCTGTATCTCAAGGAAATCCTAAAGAAGGAAAAAAAGACCCACATGTGCAAAAGTGTTTCTAGCAGCCCTTTTTGTGGTGGCAAAGAATTGGAAAGAGTAGATGCCCATCATCTGGGGAGTGACTAAATAAGTTGTGGTATATGAAGATAATGGAATGTTATTGTTCTATAAAAAGTAATAAACAAGATTATTTTAGAAAGGCCTGGAAAGATTTGCATGAACTGATGCTGAGTGAAACAAGCAGAACCTGGAATACATTGTACACAATAACAGCAAGAATGTGTGATGATCAACTATGAAAAACTTGGTTCTTCTCAGTAGTTCAGTGATCCAAAACAATTTCGATAAGATTTTGGATGGAGGGGCAGCTAGGTGGCGCAGTGGATAGAGCACCAGCCCTGAAGTCAGGAGGACCTGAGTTCAAATCTGGTCTCAGACACATAACAGCTGTGTGACCCTGGGCAAGTCACTTCACTCCAATTGCCTCAGCAAAAAAGAAAAAAAAAAAAAAAAAAGATTTCGGATGGAAATTCAATGTAATCAACACATGCTGTGTTCACTGTTTTTTTTTTTTTTTCTCCCATAGTTTTTCACTTTTGCTCTGATTTTTCTCTCTCAATATGATTCAAAAAACAATGTGTATTAAAAACAAATTAAAAAATATTTTTTAAATGACTCCCACCTGTCCCAAATTTCTTGGTAGCCATTTTGCGTTTATTTTTCTGACTATATATATATATATATATATATATATATATATATATATATATATATA